>CAUYON010091039.1:0-12788 GCA_963573935.1 Arctocebus calabarensis
GCCTCCCTAGTAGCTGGGACTACAGGCGCCCGCCACAACGCCCAGCCATTTTTTGGTTGCAGCCATCATTATTGTTTGGCGGGTCCGTGTGGATTCGAACTCGTCAGCTCAGGTGTACGTGGCTGGCGCCTTAGCCTGTTGAGCCACAGGCGCCGAGCCTCTACAACATTCTTAAAGTGACAAAATTATAGAAACAGAGAACCGATCAACCCCCAGTGCTAAGAGATAGTGGAGAATCGTGGCAGGAGGGAGCAGTTCTGCATCTTGACTGTGGTGATGGTCACACAAAAACATGATAAAACCACACACTGTACCATGTCAGTTTGCTGGCCTTGGCATTATAGTTATGCCAGGTGTAACCATTAGGAGAACTGGGTCATGTAGGACCTTCCTACACTATCTTTGCAACTTTCTACTGGTCTGTAATTATTTCAAAGTCAAAAAAAAACGTATCTGCAGAGAGATTATCTTGGAGTGGTGTATTAACTTGGGGTTTTCTTCCTTATAACTTTTCCACGTTTAAAAAATCTTCATAATGATATTGCTTTTACACACTGGGTCTATGAACAATCTGGAAAACATTGGCGATGAGCTCTCTCATATACTGCAGGTAGGACTGAAAAGTCCAAGACCTTTCTAGAGCCCAAGAGGAAGATGGCATTTTGTGTTAAATGCTTCAGCCCTCTGACCCAGCAATGCTCCACCCCAGGAACTGGGGCACACTCCCTCAATTCCCTACTGAGGGACATCCCAGTGGCCATGCAATGCTGTACTGTCAGTAAAGGCAAAAATGTCCTGACATATGGTCAAGGCATAATGGTCAACAATTTGGGCTGCTGCCACTAAGGAATAATAGGCAGTTACTTAACGACCCAAGCAGGGTAAAGATGTAAATATAGAGGGATTTTTAAGACACTTTTGTTTTTGCAAAAAACAAAAAGTGAAGTGAGCAACTGAGTATATTATGATCCCATCTGGGTTACAAAATAATATGCACAAGATGCACAATGTATATGTTTCTAGAACAAAATATAATAAATTTTGGCCTGTAATCCCAGCCACTTAGGAAGCCAAGGTAAGAGGATCACTTGAGGCCAGGAGTTTGAGACCAGCTTGGGCAATATGAGACTCTATTTTTAAAAAGAGAGAGAGAAGCTCGGCACCTGTGGCTCAAGCGGCTAAGGCGTCAGCCACATACACCTGAGCCCAGGCCCACGATGACGGCTGCAACCAAAAAATAGCCGGGCATTGTGGCAGGCACCTGCAATCCCAGTTACTTGGGAGGCAGAGGCAGGAGAATAGCTTGAGCCCAGGAGTTAGAGGTTGTTATGAGCTGTGATGCCATGGCACTCTACCCAGGGTGACAGCTTGAGGCTCTGTCTCAAAAAAAGAGAGAGAGAAAAGAGAAAGAGAAAAGAGAGGAGGAGAGAGAGAAATTATCCAGGTTCAGTGGCACAAATCTCCTCAAGAGGCTTATGCAGGAGGATTGCCTGGGAGTTTGAGGCTGCAGTGAGTTATGAGTGAGAATTCATCATTCATAGATATATAGAGAGAGAGAGACAGACAGATAATGGCTGCCATCAAGAACTGGTAGGCAAGGGATCTAGAGCTAGAGGAAGAGTTACTATCACTATCTACCTTTTGTACAATTACAATTTCATAGATGCCATGAAAAAGTTTATGACATTTTTAATTTCAAAAGGTTAGTTAGAAGCATTAAATTTGCACACCTTACAACTCAGCAATCTCACCATACTTCTAGTTCAGTCACCACTATCTGGTGCCCCAAAAGTAGCTGTACGTGCAAATAAAGCTCATTGCAGGACTGCAATTTGAGACACCAAAAACAACTTATATATCCATAAATGGGATGATTTTAACTATATTTAATCAAAAAGGAGAACACCACAGGTAGATAAAATTAACCAGGAAAAAATTAGAAAGATACCTATGACATAAAACACAACTTGTAAATCCCATTATTGTATTAAAAAAGCAAACAAACCCCAGAAAACTACGTATGTAAATATAGATTTGTATGAGCACTTAAGATCTGAGCTTAAACACACCTCACAAATGGGAAAAGAGGTGATCTCTAGGAGCAGGATTAAAGAGGGTAGGAGACTGACGCTTTTCATTTTGCATATTTTTGTACTGCTTGGCTATTATTTAGAGCAAACAGGCCTTATTATGGTAACAAAAATATTTAAAATAACTAGATATGACTGTTAGTTTAAAAAAAGAATGTTGAAAAATGACACAAAAATGATGTCAATTTATTTTTTTTTTATTTCCTTAATATACATTTAGGTATAGAGAAATATATTTAAAATGTTAATAAAGATTATGTACAAGTGGTAGCAATACAAGTGACTCTCATTTGCTTCCTTAACTTTTTCTATACTTCCATATTTTCTATACTAAACAGCAATACATCATCAGAAAAGTCATTTTTAAATGTCTGCATGGTGCAATGCTCAAGAATAAGGTGAACATAAGAACTCTGCTCATTACTTCTCACTCAGACTTCCCAAACGTAATCTGTTATATGAACCAGATGGCCCTGGCTCTGGCCTTGAAACTCACCGCCACAATCCTGTCTCCCACGGCAAGAGACCCTTCTTTGGCGGCAGGGCTTCCAGGCACCACAGCGGCAGCATACACTCCATTCTCCAGACTGATGCCACTGTCTGCAAGCCACAGGAGGTCACTGTATAACCCCTGGCCTCACTGTCTGGCCTCTGGTCGCCCCACCTCATCTTTGTTAACTAACTAAACTTATAAAAGAAGACGTCAGCAGGCTGCACCCCATCCAGCCCTGTGCCCCACCCAGATCACACCATGATCAGGAGTTCACAGTTAGATCTGGTCTGGTGAATCACAAGCTCAGCAAAGGGGTGGCGCCTGTAGCTCAAGTGGCTAAGGCGCCAGCCACATACACCAGAGCTGGTGGGTTCGAATCCAGCCCAGGCCTGCCAAACAATGACAATGACAACCACAATCAAAAAATAGCCAGGCATTGTGGCGGGTGCCTGTAATCCCAGCTACTTGGGAGGCTGAGGCAAGAGAATCGCTTAAGCCCAGGAGTTGGAGATTGCTGTGAGCTGTGACGCCACGGAACTCTACCCAGGGTGGTAGCTTGAGGCTCTGTCCCAAAAAAAAAAAAAAAAAGATCAGCAAGGGCTCAGCACCAGTGGCTTAGTGGTTACGGCGTCACCCACATAACACTGAGGGTGGCAGGTTCAAACCCTGTCTAGCACAGCTAAACAACAATGGCAACGGCAACCAAAAATAGCTGGGTGTTGTGGCAGGCGCCTGTTGTCCCAGCTACTTGGGAGTCTGAGGCAAGAGAATCACTTAAACCCAAGAGTTTGAAGTTGCTGTCAGCTGTGACAACACAGTACTCTACCAAGGGTGACAGCTTGATACTCTATCTCAGGAAAAAAAAAAAAAAAGGCTCAGGAAGACTTAGAACCCTGGGATTACAGCCAGGAAAGCACAGGGGCTGCATTTAAATGGCATCAGCACCTTATCCCTGGGGATGGGGTACTCCAGAGGAGCCCCTGCATCCCTCTCCAAGAAGAGACACTCGGTCCACTTGTGCATGCCTGCTACCTTTCTGTCCACTGAGGTTGATGTGCAGCGGTGTCACCACCTTCCCACCCAGAGACTTCCTCCGTCGCACAACCATGTTGATGGCCCCCTCTCCGTTGAGCAGAGCCTTGATGGCCTGCTTCTTGTCTTTGTTGATGAGGTCCACGTCATTGATTCTCAGCAGCCAGTCATTAACCCTGAAGAGCGACACAGCCAGGTCAGCACCCATGCAGGCCTTGGTGCCAGTGTGTAGCCATTCAAAGGACCGACTGCCAAAAGGCAGATGCCCCTGCTCTCTCTAGGTACCCTGTGCTGAGTGTTCAGAAAGATTTCCTCCTCTACAAGTGTGTAAACTTGCAGTTGCTGACGTTAGACAGCCTGGGTTGAAATCCCAGCTCTACCACTTACTAGCTGTGTGACCTAGCCACCCCTAGCCTCAGTGTCCTCATCTATAAGTGGAGGCAATAATCACACCTACATCACAGGATTGTAAAGATCAATTAATTAGTTTGTAAAGTGCTTAAACCAGTACTCAGCACATAGTCAGCACTGTATCAGTGTTAGCTATTTAATCATCCTCACTATTTCATGAAATGAGCATGTACTACACGTCCTAGGCCCTTACACATACCACCTGAATCCTACCCTACCCAGAGAAGCAAAAGATAGCACCTGCTAACTGGAGAAAAACCAGTCTCAGAGGAAACTGAGAAGCAGAGAGTATCCTTTCAGGGCCCTATTAGCACTTGTGACTGCAGGCCTTGGACAGAATCTGTGAGCCCCGAGGTGCTCTGATGCACAACTGCTATCTGGCTCTCTCCAGGTGCCCTGTGCTGGGTGGAAGGGCCTCGCCATCCCGCCTAAGCCAGGGCCTAAACTCTTACCTTAAGCGGCCATCAGCAATGCTTCCTTTGTCTACTTTAGTGACAAATATACCACAGTCCCCGGGAAAACAAGGCTCATTCACACCTTCTGCCATCTCAAACCCCAGCGCCTTCAAGTCAATCTCCTGTAAAAATAGCCACAGTAGCAGTATACGTCACAAACCAGTGATGAGAAACATTTTAAGCCCCTAAGCCATTCACTCTAATGTGGTGGACTATTCTTTCACCTTGTCTGATGGGATACTCAGTCCCCAGGATGAAAGCCTATGAGTAGTTGAATCTGCCCTTTACAGCCAGTGCACATGGACATCCCTGCCAGAGTCTCTTCCCATGCTCTGCCCTCCCTGTACCATGCCAGCACCATCGGTACCACACAGGACACCAGCCTTCTGCCACTCAGCCTGGACAACTGCAGGGAAAGGATGTGCTCATGCCCCTGGGAGGAAAAGCTGAATCTCCAAAGTCTCAGCCATGAACCTTTAGAGGTACTGCACGAGGACCATCTTCCCCTTCCAGTTCCCCATCCAAAGGCTTCATGTCAGGTGGCGCCTGTGGTTCAGTGGGTAGGGAGCCAGCCCCATACACCAAGGGTGGTGGGTTCGAACCCAGCCCTGGCCAAACTGCAACAAAAAATAGTCGGGCATTCTGGTGGGTGCCTGTAGTCCAGCTCCTCAGGAGGCTGAGGCAAGAGAACTGCCTAAGCCCAGGAGTTAGAGGTTGCTGTCAACTGTGACACCACGGCACTCTACTGAGGGCGATAAAGTGAGACTCTGTCAAAAAAAAAAAAAAAAGAAAAGAAAAAGGCTTCATGTCAAGGAGAGCAGGGTAAAAGAGCCATCAAAGGCAGCTTACCGGCTCCCTTTCAAATTCTACAACTTCCGTTTCCCACTCCATGGAGTCCGTGTCAATGGCCGAGTCGTGGGAGCTGTGGGCCATCAGCTGCCGAAACCGTGCCTCCTTTTCCAGCTGGGATTCCATCTGCTCCCTGTAGACAGAGAGCACCATGGCAACGGCCCTTTGGGGACCACACATCCCACTGAGACGCGCTGGAAACCGAGGCAGGCCAGGCATGAAAGCTTAACTGGGCTCCTTTACCCCTCGTGCTTCGTTCCAGCTTCCCAATAAACCCAGGGGTTCAGGTCAAGGCTTCTTAGGTATCAGTCAGTTTTCATAGTGTTTTTTTTTTTTTTTTAAAGATAGACGGTCTCCCCAAATTTATACAGAGGTTTAACACAATTCAGATCAAAATGCCAACAAGACCAGGCACAGTGGCTCACACCTGTAATCCTAGTTCTCTGGAGGACTGAGGCAGATAGATTGCTTGAATTTAGGAGTTCGAGACCAGTCTGAGCAAGAGTGAGTCCCCATCTCTACTAGCCAAGCGTTGTGGCAGGCAGGCACTCGTAGTCCCAGCTACTCGAGAGGCTGAGGCAAGAGTATTGCTGAAGCCCAGGACTTTAAGGTTGCTATGAGCTGCGATGCCACAGGACTTTAGCCTAGGCAAAAGAGAGAGACTCTCTCTCAAAAAAGAAAAAAAAGCCAACAAGATTTTTTGTAGATATGGACAAGCCTATTCCAAAATTGAAAGAAAAAGAAATTAGCATAGCTGAAATCATTTTGAAAATAAAACAAAGTGGGAGGAATTATTCCACCTCATTTATGACTTATGATACAGCTAACAGCAGTTAAGAACTGTGTGATACTGCCAAGGAGAGAATGCCACATGAATATAAAAAGTGCCAAAGTAATTCAACAGAGAAAAGACAGCCTTTAACTCGTGAGGCTGGCAACTGGACACCCATCAATAAATGAATCTCAACCTAAATCCCTTACCTTGTGTAAAAATTACCTCCATCTGTGTATTACAGATTTAAGCATAAAACATAAACCTATAAAACTTTTAGAAGAAATAAAACTTTCATTTTAATGTTTGCATCTGTTAGGTAAGGTCACTGCTGTAGTTGTGTCCCTCACCCAGGAGGTGTGCCATATACCGTTACATTGTGCCCATTAGGTAAGAGCACACCAATCCCCTTTCCTCCCCCTTAGGAAAACATTTTTTAAAAGCTTTGAACTCTAGCGTTAAGTGAAAAGTTCTTAGATATAACTCAATCCACTTAAAAATTTTTCAAAATTTGATAAAACAGACTTCCTCAAAATTAAGAACTTCAGCTCTGAAAAAGATTCAATAGAGAGGATGTTTAAAAAAAAAAAAAAAACTCAAAAGATTCAAACTCCACCATGTCCCTGCGTGGCTTACATGTAATTCCACTTTCTAAAATCTGGGCCCAGGCTGCCTTTCCAGTTCATGAATGCTACCACTGGGCTCCTGGCACTCTCCTGGTGCACTCCTGACCTACTTTTGTTTCCTTCTTAAGCAGACAAGCTCCCAGGGCCAAACCTTTGCCTGGGCTGTGCTGTCGCTGGCCAGCTCTAGAACACTACTCAACTTCTAAGGCAGAGCTCTAAGGCCTCCTCCTAGGATGCTGCCCCACAGGCCAGTGCAGCCTGAAGCTCTGCATTCAACCCTCACTGCACTCATCTCTCATCATCACTGGGGCATGCTGTGACTTCCACAGACTGGGGGCTCCCTGGGTGGCAACACAGACTCCTTCCACACCATCTTGCCAGTTAGAGAACTTAGCAGAGAGGAAGTACAAACGCAAACAGAGAAAAGACAAACAAGTGGAATGAAGTTAAGATGCAACACCTCTACGGCTCAAGCCCCGGAGTTTCCAGACTTTCCCTTAAAAGGGATCCCTTGATTCTATCACTTGCTAGACACAAGGTGGGTCCCTTAGGAGGGTCTGCAATTCTGCCTCTTAACTCCTAAGGTGTTCCTTTGAGCACTCAAGCTCCAGAGGGTCTGAATTCTTATTTAATAAACAATGCTGTTTATCTTGCTGGGAGTTTTAGTGAAGGAGGAGGAAGGGCAGCTATCACACCCTTCTAGACGACATTGCTCAAGTGAGTGAAGCTTGCACAGTCACATTCTCTCTCACACGTACACACAGATGCTTCTTGTCGCTCCGTGTGTGTGTGTGTGTGTGTGTGTGTGTGTGTGAGAGAGAGAGAGAGATTGAGAGAGAGAGATTGAGAGAGAGAGAGATTGAGAGAGAGAGAGAGATTGAGATTGAGAGAGAGAGAGATTGGGGGAGAGAGAGAGAGAGAGAGAGAGAGATTGCCACCCCTTCGGTTTAAACAATATCACAGTGGATGGAGAGCCACTGCTTCCCAGCTAGAGTCTGGCTCTAGACTATGGAGATGGTTATGAGCTTTGCCGATTTCTACTTTTAAACCCTGATCGCTATAATTTCAAACCACCACTAAGGGCCATCAAATGTTTAAATGACACCCTAGTGTCATAACCAAGAGAGGCTGCCTGATACCCTAAACAGTCTTCCAAATGACAAGGGAACACAGACTGCTAGGTGGGAGTGGCGACTGCCTTCAACGCTGAAGAACGACTGCCGTCACTCTGTCCAGTTCCAGCTGTATCTCTTTGATGGACCTACCCCTGGTCTGTCTCTCTTGCTGAGCACCATGAGTCAGGCCCATGAGGGCAGGCACTTGGTCTGCTTGTTCAGTATCGTGTTCCGGGTGCCTCTCGTGGAGGCCAGCCCAAACAGAATGGGAACTTGATAAATCATCCTTGAGTGGTGGCTCAGCACCCGCAGCTCAGTAGTTATGGCACCGGCCACATATACCGGGGCTGGCTACAACAACAAGAAAAATAGCCTGGCGTTGTGGGGGGCACCTGTAGTCCTAGCTACTTGGGAGGCTGAGGGAAAAGAATCCCTTGAGCCCAGGAGTTTGAGACTGCTATGAGCTGTGATGCCAGGGCACTTTACCCAGGGTGACATACAGAGACTCTGTCTCAAAAAAAAAGAAATTGTCCTTGAGTGGGTGAATGAATGAGGCAGGGAATGAATGAATTGATAATACATGCATGCCTGTCCCTAGATGGTCTGCCGTCAGCTTGGCACCTGGTGCCTGCCCTGTCATTGTGTAAGAATTTCTGGTTTAAGAATTTCTAATTAACTCAACATGGAGATGGCATTAGGACCCACTCTACAGACTGACAGAATAAGGCAGCATGAAGGACAGGAGCCAGGTCTGCACCCTGGTATAAGCCCCTGCCCAAGATACTGAGGGCTCCCTGGCACATGCCCACCCAGGCCTACTTGAGCTCCTTAAGCTCCCGGCTGATTTCGTTCTTCTGCTTGCGAGTGTCATCCAAGCTGCGCAGGGTCTCAGCCAGCTCACTCACTGCCCGGTCCCGCTCCCGCCGCAGGTTATCGCACAGAGTCCTGGAGGGATAGAGAGCAGGGTAATCTCTAGGGGTGGGGCAGGAGGACAGAGGGCTCCTGGTCTGCATGGACAGCCTGGCAGCCCTCACACCCAAAGCCCTGCCGGTCCCCAACTCATCCAGACGCACAGAAGGAGCGCTCAGGCTCCTGGTCACACAGACATCCTGGCGGCCCCCGTCCCAAAGCACCCACAGGTTCCCAACTCATCCAGATGCACAGAAGGAGCACTCAGGCTCTTGGTCTGCACAAACAGCCTCGCAGCCACCTTCCCAAACACTTGTAGGTCCCCATCTCATCCAGATGCACAGAAGAAAACACTCTGGGGTTTGAGGGTGAGACCAGCCAGGCCAGGCCTATCATATAACCCGGAGAACACTGAGGACTCTGGAGGGGTCACTGGACCACAAGCTTCAGGTTCCCAAGCTCCAGCTGCACTCTCCATGTGCCTGGGTGAAGGACCACCCTCTGTACATACTCCTGATTCTGAAGCTGGTCGGGAGCAGGAGAGATTTCCCCACAGGAAGCCCCCCCACACCTTCCACACATCTCATAACTACCCACAGGCAGGGCTTTCTTGAGCCATGCCTTCTCCCCACAATCAGGCTGGAGCCCCAGTCAGGAAGCGGCCAGTTCTCATGCATCTCTGCAGCCCTGAGCTCAGTGCAGTGCAAGGTCCATAACTGGTGAAGACTCTACCAAAGACGACCTTGGAGGACATGTGGACAGATGAACTGGTAGCAGAGGGGCCTTGCTCTGTGCCACCTCCAGAGTTGGATATACCCAGAGAGCTGGTCCCTACCTCTCCACAGCCCCAAACATCCCACAATCAGAACCCATCTCAAGTCTGCCCCTGGAGACGCCATGTAATAAGTCAGAGCAGGAGCAGACAGAGCACCCAGCGGGCCACTCCCTCCCCTGCACCAGGCACCAAGCCGCTCTCCGTTGGCACAACCTCAATGCCCCACATTTGGCCACCTGTATTTCCTGATCAGTCCCCAGTGATGTTGGGCTCTTCCCTGAAGAGTCACAAGGGATATTTCAGAAACCCCTTAATGACCAAGTTATAATCCTGCCACCACTGCCCCCAGACTCTTCCGGATCTGCCCCAACCAAGGATAGTCACAGTGCCTGGCTTCCCCATGGAGGCCCTGACACCTGCCCTACCTGTGACTCACCCACATCCCACCCTGAATAAACCACACATCTGCAACACTTTCTCACTTTTCCACCTGGAAACACCCACTCATGCCTCTAGGCTCTCTGGGAGACTGCCCTAAACCCCAGATGCCCTGAGTTCCCCAGCACAGCCCTGGTGAGGAAGCTGTAATTCAGATTCATGTACCTTCTGCCATGGCCAAGCTGCCAGACCCTAACTAGTATCTCATGCATTGGGGAGCGTCTCCCAAGGTTTCCCTGCTGAGGGATCTAAAACCCCAGCACACAGTGGGCACCAGGGAATACAGGGGGAACAAAGGATTTCTGATGTGCTAATCTCATCCAAAGCCCTCATAGACAAAAGGCTGGCTTGCGCCACTTCAAAAGGTCTCATCTGGACACAGTGCACACTTGGGACATCCAGGGCCAAGTCAGATGGGAAGAAGAGCATATGGAAAACTCCAAAACTACAGGGTGAGGGTAGGGCATTCTCTAGGTGTGAGAAGAAGAGATTTGGGTCCCTCCCACCTTACTTGGATACATAGTAAATGATTCTGACTCTCCCCACAGACCTCAGTGCAGCCTGGGGAGACTCGAGCCCTAGGGCATGCCATACCGGATGCTGTCACGCTCTGCCACGATTTTGTCTCGCTCTTGGAAGGCCCAGTCACGCCGGCACTTGGCCACATCCGCCTCCTGGAGGGCTTCCTTCAGCTCCTGGCACAGAGCCTTACACTGCTTTCGAAGGATTTCAACCTCCTTGTTGGCTCTCCCGGCGTCCATTGTCACTGAGTCTTTGATCTGGTGGGGATAAGGGGCAGGCAGGGGACAGGGGGACAGGGGTGGGGGGATATGTCACTGAGCCTCTGAACCCAAAGCACCTCCCACCAGTGCAGAGTCAGGCTGAAGCTCTCGAGAGCTGGGTGGAAGAAAGGGACATCCCAGCACCTCTCTGCACCCATATTCCTGGTGACTACACACCCCACGGCCACCATCACAGTAAGGTCTCCCCATCTGCATTTGTAATACCCATTTCATTATTCTGGCACACCAGTTACTTGTAAAGATGAAACTAGCTCAGTGGTTAGGGTGCCAGCCACATGCGCTGGGGCTGGCAGGTTCAAAACAGGCCCAGGCCTGCTACAACAAAAAAATAGCCAGGCATGTGGCAGTCACCTGTAGTCCCAGCTACTTGGGAAGCTGATGCAAGAGAATTGCTTAAGCCCAAGAGTTTGAGGTTGCTGTGAGCTGTGATGCCACAACCCTCCGACACAGTGAGGCTTTGTCTCAAAAATAAATAAATAAATAAATATAAAGATGAAACTACACCAGTACTTTTGCAGAGGAAGTACTATATATCCCAGTTAACTTAAAAACCTGAAATCTGGCTCGGCGCCTGTGACTCAACGGGCTATGGCGCCAGCCACGTACACCTGAGCTGGCGGTTCGAATCCAGACTAGGCCTATCAAACAACAATGACCTATGCAACCAACAAAAATGGCCGGGCATTATGGCAGGTACCTGTAGTCCCAGCTACGTGGGAGGCAGAGGCAAGAGACTTGCTTGAGCCCAGGAATTAGAGGTTGCTGTGAGCTATAATGCTACAGCACTCTATCCAGGGTGACAGCTTAAGGCTCTGCCTCAAAAAACAAACAAACAAACAACAACAACAAAAAAAAACCCTGGAATCTGAAGCATGTGCATCTTGGCACCTTCCTAGAGAGTAAGATGCTCCACCAAAATTTCAAGTCAAACCCTTAGAAGCACTCCTGTGAAAAGTCCCCCATGTCTCAGAATCCTCAGAAAACACACAGACATGATGAATGACAAAACTGCTCCAGCTTGATGGGCTTCCAAGTAAGTAAAACAGAAGAGTGACAGCAGAGACACTGAGACTAATTCCCTGTCCTGGAACCCTATACTCGCAGGGAGAAGACACAGGCAGACACGAGCAGGAAGAGCCATCTGCTCACACTCAGATCCCTCTCCAGAGCCCGGGAGATAGAAGCCTCCACAAAGACACTTTCAGTCAGATCCCAGGGCTGCCATGCAGGGGAGGAGGCTGAGACACAGGAAAGCAACAGAGTCAGCTGGCAGCTACCCTCCACTCTCTTGTATAGAGTCAGGAGGGGCTGGGAACAAATCTGCACAAAAAAAATCGAGAGTGACACAGTGGGGAGCCTTGCCCAACCTTCACGTTTCCCAAGATCAATTCAAATCATTTCGGTTTCAATTTTTTTCTCCTGCTTTTACGTGTGGCATATCAGTTCAGTTTGTTGCTTTCAAGTACATTTTTTAAAGTTTTAATTTAAAAAATTAAAAGAATTATTCGTATCAATCATGTCAAGAATGTTATAATAAGGTGGTGCCTATGGCTCAAGGAGTAAGGCACCGGTTCCATATACCAGAGGTGGTGGGTTCAAACCAAGCCCTGACCAAAAAAAAAAAAAAACTGAAAAAAAAAGTTATAATAAATATGTATCAATTAAAAAGAAAAAAATCCTGGAAACAACCTAAATGCCCACCAATCCAGGAATGGATTAACAAGCTATGGTATATGTACACTATGGAATACTATTCAGCCATTAAAGAAAATGGAGACTTTACAGCCTTTGTATTAACCTGGATGGAAGTGGAACACATTATTCTTAGTAAAGCATCTCAAGAATGGAGAAGCATGTACTCAAGTTTGATATGAGGACAATTAATGACAATTATTGACACGGTGGGGGTGAAGGAAGGGGAGAGCAGAGAGAGGAAGAATGAGGAGGGGTGGGGAAAGGAAGAGCAGAGAGAGGGAAGGAGTGAGGGGGGTGGGGTCTTGGGGTCTTGGTGTGTGCCCAC
>CAUYON010091043.1:0-34843 GCA_963573935.1 Arctocebus calabarensis
ATAATTCTTTTGTTTTCAATTTCATTTAATTCTGCCCTGATTTTGGTTATTTCTTTTCTCCTGCTGGGTTTGGAGTTAGAATGTTCTTCTTTTTCCAGTTGTTTGAGATGTCCCATTAGGTTGTTAACTTCCTCTCTTTCTCTCTTTTTAGATTCCATGTTTTTGTATGAGTTTGCAGATTCCTGTTATTGTTCAGTTCAAATTTTATTTCATGGTGGTCTGAGAAGATGCAAGGAATAATTTCTATTCTTTTAAATTTGCTGAGGTTAGACTTGTGACCTAAGATGTGGTCAATTTTGGATTATGTTCCTTGGGTTGATGAGAAGAATGTGTATTCAATTTTACTAGGATGAAATGTTCTGTAGATGTCTGTTAAATTCAGATGTTGAATGGTTAAGTTTAAATCTAAAATGTCTTTACTTAGCTTCTTCTTAGAGGATCTATCCAACACTGCTAAAGGAGTATTAAAATCTCCAACTACTATGGAGCTGGAGGAAATCAAGTTACTCATGTCTGTTAGAGTTTATCTTATAAATTGAGGTGAATTCAGGTTGGGTGCATAAATATTAATAATTGAAATCTCATCATATTGAGTTTTACCTTTAACAAATATGAAATGTCCATATTTATCCTTCCTTACTTTGGTTGGTTTAAAGTCTACTGTATCGGCAAATAAGATTGCAACACCTGCTTTTTTCTGTTTTCCATTTGCCTAGAATATAAATGACCATCCCTTCACCTTGAGTCTAAATTTTTCTTTTAAGATAAGATATGATTCTTGTATGCAGCAGACATCTGGCCTGAGTTTTTGTATCCAGTCAGCCAACCTATGCCTCTTTAGAGGACAGTTTAAACCATTCACATTAATTGAAACCAATGATAAATGTTGAGAAGATCTAGTGGATATTTTTAATCCTTTTGTCGCTGTGTGAGTTAGACTTTGATAAAAAGTTTCTGGATGAGTTTACTTTTGCGTTGGGGGATTACACTGGTCATTATGGAAAATAGGTCTGAGAATATCCTGGAGAGCTGGTTTAGTTATGGCAAATTTCTTCAACATGTGGATGTCATTAAAATATTTAATTGCTCCATCATAAATGAAGCTCAGTTTAGCTGGATACAAGATCCTGGGTTGAAAGTTATTTTGTTTTAGGAGATTAAAAGCCGATGACCATTCTCTTCTCGCTTGAAAAGTTTTATCAGAGAGATCTGCAGTTATTCTAATATTGTTCCCCTTGTAGCTTATAGATTTCTTGCATCTGGTTGCTTTCAAAATTTTCTCCTTCATATTTACTTTAGTGAAATTAATTACAATGTGCCTGGGGGATATTTTGTTCGGGTTGAGTCATGCTAGGGTTCTGAAACTGTCTGCTATCTGAATTTCAGAATCTCTTGGCATGTCTGGAAAGTTCTCTTTCATAATCTCATGAATAAGTGGTTCTGTGTTGTGTGAGGCTGCTTCATCGCTTTCAGGGATCCCTATGAATCAAATATTGGTTTTCTTTGAGTTATCCAAGAGCTCTCTGAGAGAGTGATCTGTTTTTGTCTTCCATTTCTCTTGCTCTTTGGAGGTTTGAGAGTTTTCAAAAGCTTTGTCTTCCATGTCAGAAATCCTTTCTTCTGCTTGTTCCATTCTGTTATTGAGGGATTCTACTGAATTTCTCAGATTTTTAAGGGCTGAAACTTCTTGTCTCAATGTGTCAAAGTCTTTGGTCATTTTGTCTTTGAATTCATTGAATTCTTGAGACATCTTTTGGGTCATCTTTTGAATTACTGCTTGAAATTCTAATTCCATCTTTTCCTCCATTCCACTGATCTTATTTGCAATCCATATTCTGAATTCGATTTCAGACATCTCAGCCATTTGCCTATGCAGGAGATCTTGTGCTGTGTCTTCCTTGTCGTTACTTGGAGGGGTTGGTCTACTCTGATTGTTCATATTGTCAGAATTTTTCCATTGATTCTGCCCCATAGTTGTTTTTCACCATTGTATCTGGCCCTTCAAGTGGTGGGCTCATGGTCGTGCCATTGTCTGGCAAGTTTTTGGCCAGCAGTGGGCCTGCAGAGAGGCCTGGCAGTCACCGCTGGGGTCCCTGGAAGAAGGCTGGCCTATGGAAGCCCCATGAGTGCCAGGTGGAGGTCAGTGCAGTTGCTGGGAGTGACCCTGGTCGGGGGCCTGGCAGTCATGGGCGGAGTCCCTGGAAGAAAGCAGACCTACAGAAGCCTGCCAAATGTGGGATGCAGGGCCAGGCAGTCGCAAGGGGAGTTCCTGGCTAGGGACAGGCCTGCAGAGGCCTGGAAGTTGCCAGTGGAGTCCCTGGCAGAAGGCTGGCCTGCAGAGGCCCTGTGGGTGCCAGGTGGAGGCCTGCGTGGTCACTGGTACTGTCCCTGACCAGGGGCACACTTGTGGGGGGCCAGGTGGAGGCCCGTGCAATCACCTGGTGGAGTTTTTGGCCAGAGGCAGACCTGTGGAGGCCCGGCAGTTGCTGGCCTGTAGCCAACAGCGGGCCTGCAGAAGTCAGGCAGGCACGGGGCGCAGGGCCAGGTGTCGCCAGGGGAGTTTAGTTTCTTGCCTGGGGTGGGCCTGCAGAGGCCTGGCAGTTGCAGTCAAAGTTATTGGCAGAAGGTAGATCTGTGGAAGCCCTGCAAGCTCAGGAGCAGTGCCACACAGTCACCAGGGGATTTATTCATCAGGATCAGGCCTGCAGGGGGTCCTGCACGTGCTAGGCAGAGGCCTGCATGGTTGCCAGGGAGTTCCTGGCTGGGGACAGACCTGCAGAGGCCTGGCGGTCACTGGCAGAGTCTCTAGCAGACGGTGGATCTGCAGAAGCCCGGTAAGCACAGGCGTAGGGCCAGGCAGTTGCCGGGAGTGTTTCTGGCTGTGGGCCACCCTGCAGAGGCTCGGCGGTTGCAGGCAGAGTTCCTGGCAGAAGGCAGGCCTGCAGAAGCTCTGCAAGCTCGGGCGCAGAACTGCACAGTTGCCAGGTGATTTACTCACCAGGGGTGGAACTGCAGGAGCGGATGCCAGGCAGAGGCCTGCATAGTCGTCGGGGGAGTTCCTGGCTGGGGACTGACCTGCAGAGGCCTGTGGGTCACCAGCAGAGTCTCTAGCAGACCGCAGACCTGCGGAAGCCCCTCAAGCACGGGCATAGGGCCAGGCAGCTTCCGGGGGTGTTTCTGGCCATGGGCCACACTGCAGAGGCCTGGAGGCTGCAGGCAGAGTTCCTGGCAGAAGGCAGGCCTGCGGAAGCCCTGCAAGCTTGTACGCGGAGCCTCTTGTACGCGGAGCCTCTCGTACGCAGAGTCACCAGGGGATTTAGTGGCCAGGGCCTGGCCTGCGGGGGCCTTGTGGGTGCCAGGTGGAGGCCCCCGCCATCCCCAGGGGAGGAGTTCCTGATCGGGGGCAGACCTGCAGAGGCCTGGCAGTCGCCGTCAGAGTTTCTAGTAGATGGCAGACCTGCAGATGCCTGGCAAGCTCGGGGCACAGGACCAGACACTCGCTTGCCGCTTCCCTGGCCGGAGGGGAGGGAGCCTCGCCACAGCCCCACCTGTAGTCTTTTCCTGGTGGGGTGCTTGTTCTGGCAGGCAGGGATGGGGGTGTTGCTTAGGGACCTCCTCCCTCAGTCTCAGGGTGGGTTAGGCTTCTAGTTCATCAGGTAAGGGGGGAAGGGTGTATAGTAAGTTTAGAATGGTGGGGAAAACTTTAGTTCAGTTTTTCTGCCTATCAATGGAGTTTTCAGAGACACACTGGGGTGCTCAGGGGAAGCACACTTCACTTCCCACAGCACTCTTTCGTTGGGTGAGATAAGAGTTCCACAGTTCACCACTTGTCTGTAGAAAACTCGTAGGAGCAAAAGAGGAGAATAAAAAGAAAGGAAACAGAAAAGCAAGAAACTCAGAGCTTTCCTGGGTGAGGGGACAGGTACTCTTCCTTTCAGATGAATTTTGTACCTGAAGCGTGCTTTCTTGGGGTTGCAGCCAGTCTCAGCAGAGATTATCCGCAGAAATCACTTCTCTCTCTCTGCTGGGTTCCCAGCATTCAGTTTAATTGCGCAGTTTCTGGAGGTTATCTTCTCTTTTGGACAGGAGCCTTTTACGGAAGCTGCTTCAAGTCAGCCATCTTGCTCCATCCTAGCTTCCATGTTTTTGTATGAGTATGCATATTCCTGTTGTTATTGAGTTCAACTTTTATTCCATGGTGGTCTGAGAAGATGCAAGGAATAATTTCTATTCTTTAAATTTGCTGAGGTTGGACTTGTGACCTAGGATGTGATCAATTTTGGAGTATGTTCCGTGAGCTGATGAGAAGAGTGTGTATTCAGTTTTGTTGGGATGAAATGTTCTGTAGATTTCTGTTAAATCCAAATGTTGGATGGTTAAGTTTAAATCTAAAATTTCTTTCTTAGCTTCTTTTTGGAAGATCTATCCAGCACTGCTGAAGGGGTGTTAAAATCTCTGACTACTATGGAACTGAATGTAATCAGGTTGCTCATGTCTGTTAGTGTTTCTCTTATAAATTGAAGTGCATTCTGGTTGGGTGCCTAAATGTTAATAATTGAAATCTAATCATATTGAGTAGTACCTTTAATAAATATGAAGTGTCCGTCTTTATCCTTCCTTATTTTGGTTAATTTAAGGTCTATTGTATCTTTGAATAGGATTGCTACATCAGCTTTTTTCTGCTTTCCATTTGCCTGGAATATAGATGACCATCCCTTCACCTTGAGTCTATATTTATCTTTTAAGGTAAGATGAGTTTCCTGTATGCAGCAGATATCTGGCCTGAGTTTTTGTATCCAGTCAGCCAACCCATGCCTCTTTAGAGGACAATTTAAACCATTCACATTTATAGAAAATAATGATAAATCTTTAGAAAATCTAGTGGACATTTTTAATCCTTTCATTACTGTAGAAGTTGGAATTTGATAAAAGGTTTCTGGGTGAGTTTACTTTTGTGAAGGAGTACACTGGTTGTTATGGAGAATATGTTTGAGAATATCTTGGAGAGCTAGTTTAGTTACATCAAATTTCTTCAACATGTGGATGTCATTAAAGTATTTAATTTCTCCATCATAAATGAAACTCAGTTTAGCAGGGTATAGGATCCTAGGTTGAAAGTTATTTTGTTCTAGGAGATTGAAAGTCAATGACCATTTTCTTCTAGCTTGAAAGGTTTGATCAGAGAGATCTGCAGTTATTCTAATATTCTTCCCCTTATAGATGATTGATTTCTTACATCTGGCTGCTTTCAGAATTTTCCCCTTCATATTAACTTTAGTGAACTTAATTATGAAGTGCCTAGGGGATGACTTATTCAGGTTGAGTCGTGCTGGGGTTCTGAAACTGTCTGCTATCTGAATTTCAGAATCTCTTGGCATGTCTGGAAAGTTCTCTTTCATAATCTCATAAAGAAGAGACTCTGTGCCTTGTGATTCCACTTCATCATTTTCAGGTATCCCTATAAGGCGAATATTGGTTTTCTTTGAGTTATCCCAAAGAAATCTGTCTGAGGGAATGATCCATTTTTGCCTTCCATTTCTCTTCCTGTTTGTAGGTTTGGGAGAGTTCGAAAGCATTGTCTTCATTGTCAGAAATCCTTTCTTCTGCTTGTTCTATTTTGTTGCTGAGGGATTCTACTGTGTTTCTCAGATCTTTGAGGGCTGCAACTTCTTGTCTCAATGTGTCAAAATCTTTCGTCATTTTGTCTTTGAATTCGCTGAATTCTTGAGACATCTTTTGGATTACTGCTTGAAATTCTAGCTGCATCCTTTCTTCCATTCTGTTGATCTTATTTGCTATCCAGGTTCTGAACTCGATTTCTCACATCTTAGCCATTTGTTTATGCATGGGATCTTGTGTGGTGTCTGCCTTATCATTTCTTGGGGGAGTTGATCTGCTCTGATTATTCATATTGCCAGAGTTTTTCCATTGATTCTGCCCCATGATTATTTTTTCCATTTCCTCTGGCCATCCTCAGAGTTGGGGAGGCATCTCTCCAAGATTGGACCCTGGCGGGATCATTCTATTGTTGGAAGATATTTATAGGCAGTGACCTAGTGTAGTTTCTCTTTGGCTGCCCCAGCCAGGGAGTTGTGGCTATGGGAGCAGCTCCAGAGTGGAGCGTGTCACACAAGGGTCCAGCAGCAGGGCTGGGGATGGTGCCCATGGTTCTGGCAATGCCTGGCTCCCAGTGGCTTTGGCAACGAGAGTGGGTGGCTTCAGCAGTCTCTGGTTGGGCAGAGGGCTCTGCAGAGAGGTAGGGAGGGCTGAGGGGTTATAGGGTCAGGTGACTTCCCAAGTCCCTGGGCAGATGGACGGGGCTGGTATGGAAGCAGGGAGGGCACTGGAGGGAGGACCTGGGTTGTGCAGCTACCAGAGACCCTGGCTGGGGCAGCAGTGGCCAACGCAGGCTGGGGGTCTTGGCAGTGTGGCCTGCGGTGGAGTCCCGTGCATTTGCAGGAGTCCTTGGATTGGGGCAGGCCTGGGTGTCGAGGTGCTGTGGCCTGCAGCCGGGTCACTCACTCCTACCGGAGACCCTGGCAGGAGGCAGACTTGGGTACCGAGGTGACACAGCCTGTGGAGAGGTTGCTCATGCCCACCGTAGTCCCTAGAGTGGGACAGGCCTGGGTACTGAGGCACCGTGGCCCACTGTGGGGTCTCCCATAGCCATTGGTGTCGCTGACGGGGGGGGGGCCTGTGTGCCAAGAAAGCACCACCCATGGCGGGTCACTCATGCACTCATGCCCGCTGGTGTCTCTGGGGTGGATTGGACCTGAGTGTTGAGAAGGCATATCTCCCAGCGGTGTCTCTCATGTCCACTGGTGCCACGGGCAGGAGGTGAGCCTGGGTCCCAAGGTGACACAGCCTATGGTGGGGTCCGGCCCACCATAGCCCCTGGAGTGGGGCAGGCCTGGGTGCTGAGCCTGAGCAGCCTGTGGCAGGGTCATACACTATGGTTCCTGGCTGTGGCTGGCTGTTGGGAAGGGGGAGGCTCTGTGTGCCCCCTGAATCCTTTGCTGGGTGAGGCATGTGATCTAGCAGACAGAGAGTGAGAACCTCCTCCCACAGTCTCAGTAGGGGTTAGTCTTCTGGTTCATCAGGTAAGAGGGGAAGGGCGTACTGGAAGTTCGGAATGGTTGGGGAAACTTTAGTTCAAATTTTCTGCCTAGCGAGAGAGTGTTCAGAGTCACAGCGGGGGGAGTAATCCCCACTTCCCACAGCACTCTCCCGTGGGGTGGGACAAGAGGTCCACAGTTCACTGTTCGTCTGTAGAAAGAGTGGACAAAGAGAAAAAAAAGAAAGGAAACAGAAAGCAAAAAAGACCACAGCTTTGTTGGGGGAGGGGATGGATACTTTTCCTTTCGGATGAATTTTCTACCTGAAGCTTGTTTTCTTGGAGTTGCAGCTTGCCTCAGCAGAGGTGATCTGCAGTTATCACTTCTCTCTCAGCTGTGCTCCCAGTCTTCAGTTGGGCATTTTCTGGACGTTATCCTCTCCTTGGTTAGGAGCCTCTCTCGGGAGCTGCTTCTAGTTGGCCATCTTGCCCTTCCCCACTCCCAGAGTCCCAAAAGGTGGTTTCTTGAAATGGAATCAACCCCTGATGAAGATGTTGTTAACATTGTTGAAATGGCAACAAAGGATTTAGAATGATCCATAAGCTGAGTTGATAAAGCAGTGGCAGGTTTTGAGAGGACTGACTCCAGTGTATAAAGAAGTTCTATAGTTGTACTACGGACAAAATGCCATCAAACATTATTGCATGTTAAAGAAATCTCTTTTATGATAGGAATGATCAAATCTATGTCGAAATCTTTGTTATTGTTTTATTTCAAGAAATTGCCACAGCCACCCAACCTTTAGCAAACTTGACTGTGATCAGCCAGCAGCCATCATCTTTGAGGCAAGACCCTCCATCAGCAAAAAGATAGCAACTCACTGAAGGCTCAGATGATCGTCAGCATTTTTTATCAATAACATCTTCTTAATTAATGTATATACATTGCCTTTTTAGATATGCTATTGCATAATTAATAGACTACACTATAGTATAAACATAACTTGTTTATGTATTGAGAAAAAAATTTCTGTGACTTTCTTTATTGCAGTATTTACTTTATTGCAGAGGGCTGGTATTTTTGAGGTGTGCCTGTACAGACCATGTGTCAGCGGAGATTCAGGGATTAGTAAGCCATCTTAAGGAAGTTTCAAGGAGCTAGATTATGAAAATGTGGATCCCTTTTTTTTTTCAGAACATTAAATATTTATTTCAAACAATGTGTAATGCTGGTTATGGAAGAGTCAGGATGTCCATGGGACAAGATGAGGCTATTAGACGTCAGCTGCTGCAGGAAGACACCACAGCCTGAGGGGTGGAGGACACAGGAGGAAGTGCCACTTCCGCATCGCAGCAGTTCATCACCACTGGATAATCCCTTCAAGAGATTCAGCTTCAATATTCTTCACTGAAGGGAAAATCCAGCAAATGAGAAACTTATTGCATTGCGCAGACCCTCCACTGTCTGTTGAAGCTGAGGATGGTCGCCATCTCCTCCTCATTCAGTTTGAAGTCAAAGACCTGAATGTTCCCCATAATGTGGGATGGTGTCACCAACTTGGGGATCATGGCCACGTTCCTCTGGATATGGAACCGGATCAGAACCTAAGCTGTGGTCTTCTTGTGCTTTGCAGCAATTGCCTTAATCTTGGGATCCTCCAGTAGGGAAGGGTCACCTGGCTTGGCCCAAGGTATATCTGGAGAGCCCAGGGGACTATAGGCTGTGACAGTGATGCCCTTGGAGTGACAGTACTGGATCAATTTCTCCTGTGTAAGGTACGGGTGACACTCAATCTGGTTAGTCACAGGTTTGTGTTTCAGTCCTGGTTTGTTCAAGAGTCTTTCAATCTGGAAGTGGTTGAAATTGGAGACACCAAGGGCTTTCACCAGCCCCTCGTCCACTAGCTCCTCCATGACCTCCCAGGCATCCATGAATGTTGCTTTATTTCCAACAACAATGCTTTTGTCATCTTGAGGGAGAATGTCCTTCCCAGGCCGGAGTCCTTGTGGCCAGTGAATCAGATAGATGTCCAGATAGCGCAGCTTCAGATCCTTAAGCGTCTTCTGAAAGGCTTCCCTCACAAGGGGTCTCTCAAAGAAGGTGGGCCACAGCTTGCTGATGACAAAGAGGTCCTCCCGCCTCACAACCTTCTCTTGGATCTTCTCTTGGATGGCTTCCCCCACCTCATTCTCATTCTGATAGACGTAGGCACAATCGATGTGGCGATACCCTGCATCAATAGCCACCTTCACAGCATCTTTGACTTTGCCTGGGGGAGACTTCCAGGTTCCTAAGCCCACAATCGGCATTTTGGCTTTGGTCCCGAGCTCCACAAAAGTCGCCATGGTCGGTGCAGAGTCAGTTGTGAGTCTGGATTCCTTTGTTTTTGAAAAGATACCTGGTTTTGATTATAGTCAGGAAGTGAAAGAACCCATGGGAGGCATTTTGTTGGCACACAGTAAGAGCTCAGGAGATGCTGAGCTTGATATTATTATATCTGTTGTTTATGAGGATACATTAGTTTTGGTTGTGGACTCCAGCAAGGGTCTCAGCATTGCTTCCTCCCACATTAAGTCCCATTATGACTGGGAGAATCTGTGGCAGAAAAAGCCTTAATATGCAAAAAATAAGACAAAATGGACTTTTATTTTTTTCTAGAATCAAAACACATGAAAATAGCATTAACATTGTATGGTGTAATATAAAATAAAGCATTATGATCATTGTTTCCAGAAGAAGGTGCTTTTGTACAGTGGACTTGAGACAGAACACACTTAGGTTTTGTTCTGGGATGACTTGATGGAGAGCTCATTCAAAGAGACTGGAAAGAGGTCAGAATTGGGCTTTGAACCAGTGCTGGAGTGACTTCTGTGTGTCCAGTACAGTTTTTGCATTTGTTATGTAAGACTCACTTTCAACATTCCTTTCTTCCAAACTACAAGTATAGACAGAGTTTATGTACATGCTTTTAAAAACTTTTGATGTTTGATATGAGACATTAGACAGCAACTGCCTGAATTTGTGTCCTCCCTGAATGATTTTGGGAACCAGAAAGGGCTGGGGATTCAGAGCACATGGCTCCCAGTGTGAGCAGAGAGGTGCCACTTAGCTCACAGAGGCCAAGTCTGGTATGGTCAGCCTTCTCCAGTACAGTGAGCGCTGGGTGCTGCTGTGGGAACCACAGACATGCTCCTGGGCATTCTAGAGTACTAGGAATGGGACGGTTTCCTTTTGTCACACACTGCCCTTAATTTCTGGCTCAGGAACACTTGTAGGAATTTTCAGGCGAGTGCTTGAGAAATTCTAGCATCTTCTGTTTTCTCTCTTCTGGTGTGATACTCTGTTCTGTCAAAGGTTTCTGAGAACCCTCAGTCAGAAGTTAATGGCCTTAATGTGGTGGAAAATTGGGTTGAATATATTCTTGTTCATTGCTGTTTTGACTTCAGTGGAAAACGATTTCCTTTGTTGGATCCTGGTTTCTCTCTAGGAACATTTATGGCAGTGTCTTCCCGTGTTATCACATCATGGCACATAGGGAAATGACAACGTTTGTACATTGCACTTTGAGGTGAAGTGCTGCAGCTACTCCTAGCTGGAGGTGACTGAAATTGCCCGGCCTCTCTGCGAACTGAGTGGGTATGTATCCTCAGCATATCCATTCACAGCTTAGAGGCTGGCATTTTTGTTTTAGGGGAACTGTTATTACATGGTGAGCAATCCCCGCTTGTAGATATAAAGACCAATACAACCATATGCTACATCCTGTTCAATGTATTCTCTATGTATTAATTCACTTAATCTTTTTAACAACTCCACAAGATATTTAATATTTCAATTATATATGAGAAGAAATAGAGGCACAGAATAGGTCATTGGCCAAAGTTCATATGGTAGGTCACAGTAATTAACAGAACCAGAATTTGGACCCAGGCAGCCCGGCTCCAGAACTGTACTCTAAACAACTAAATTATATTGCTAAAGAAAGCAGTTGTAAGCAGTGGGGAGAAATAAGCCAACAAACTAAGCCAACACTAGAGACCCAAGTGTTTTTGGCAATAGAAAAGTTTTGCCATAGTCAGGGATATGAAAACTATATCCTTTGATTTTTGAGCATGAAGCCATTATTCTTCAAGAAGAAGCAGAGATTTGGCACCGGAACTCTTTTATACAATGGTTCTTATTTCAAGATGGAAGGAGGGTCCTCAGGCAATCAGGAGCCTCAGACAAGAGGGAAACAGAGGAAAGCATTAGGCACTCTTATTATCCTACTTAAAGATGAGGCATTGTGAGCTATAACCTATGAAAGGTCACACAACTGGAGGTAATACAGACAGCATTTGAACTTCGGAAATCTAGCTATGTGGGTGATTCTACTGTATATTAGCATCTGTAGAGTTTCCCTGATGTAAGATTTTTTTAGAAGAAAAAATATGGTCCCTTAGTCAAGAGAACATGCTGGGATTTTGGCTCATGAAAGAGTTTCCTGATGCCTATGGATCTTTGAGTCACAAATAAATACTCATAAAAGAATAGAGGAACTGATGAGCAGAAGGAGAGATAAGGACCATGAGGGGGGTTTAAAGACAAAGTGAATTAAGGTCTAGGTTTTAGGAGTCTTGGAAGAAGTTGGAGGGGTGATAGAGGGATTGAATTATCCCACTGGAAATGGAGAGTCTTATGTTTAGAAGGTCAGTGCAGCCCAGATCTGACCTCTGAGAAAGCTTCCAGATGCAGAGGAGAAAGAGGTAAGGGGAGGGGAGGCTGGGTTGGGCTGGCATATTAATTTCATTCAGCTGCTTTGTGTCCATTCATACTGATTCTTGGGCTTAAAAATTCTGCAAATTTGTCAGTAAGACCCCAAGAGACCTAATGCCCATTTGTAAAAAGCCCAACGGGAGATGAAAGTTTGTCCTTTTTCCCTTCCCAGGAACTGCCAAGCAGAGGGCACCATCGAGAACACTGTGAGTGCTACCCACCTGCCCCGAGAGGACAGGGTACAGCTGTTGATACCAACAAAGGTTTAGGAGGAACTTCCTAGGGCAACAACCAATAGTTTCAAGTTCTGTTTTTCAAGCTGCTTGGCAGTTTCTGGGAAGGGAAGAAGAAGGACAAACTTTCATCTCCCCTTGGGCTTTTTACAAATGAGCATTAGGTCTCTTGGGGTCTTACTGACAAATTTCTATCAGAACCAGCTTTCTGTGGACTCAAAGGAATTCACAGAAATTTTGGTGAGGGGTCTTTTCATTGTATTGACCGCGCCTGTTGTTAGAAAGGCTCATTTCAGAAAAATAAAAGTTGATTTAACTTTGAAACACTATGTCTCCCCTTGGGAAGTTCCTGTGAAAATTATTGTTATCAGTTCTTTAAATAAGAGTTTTTTGTTGTTTTTTTTTTTATAGTAAGTGAAACTGGATTTCTGTGATTGACAGCAAGCTTCCTAAGCAGACGCTCTGTTTTGGGAAAGAATACTGGGGAAGATATATACTTTTTGACATTTCAAGGAGGCCTTGCTGTGTGAATTATTGCTGAGCACTCAATGGCTGCCACATTTGTTTACACCATCCCTGCACTACCAGTGTCGAATTCATTGTTTGTAAGGCTCTTTGGGATAATTTGTATATGAAGGATTCAATATAAAACCAATATTTATTCCTTTTTGTATTATGTTTTTGGAGCTTGACACATAAGGGTGCTTTTGTATGCAGCATGCTGGAAATTAAGCACTCAACTCCTACTAACATTGCCAGCAACCAGGCTCTTGGCTTCTATCTGGGGCAATGAAAAGGGGCTCACAGGTAGGCAAGTAAATTGAAACACAGACAGGGTAGAACTCAGATACTTATTCAGCAGTTGAAAGTGTTATGGTCAACAAGGCTGCAAATAATGTGAATTACTTTACTGAGCATTTGCTAGAGAAATGGAGCTTAAACCATCTCCTTTATTTTATTTGTGGATACTGTGTGTGTGTGTGTGTGTGTGTATGTCTGTGTATAAATAACAAAATGTCTGTTATCAGCATCTTGTTACGTGGAAATTTCCATTAGTTGGCATGATAATGATTCATTGAGGACACGATGCTATTAATCTACATCATCAGCCAGAGAGGCTAAAATTCCTGTGGCCCCTTCAGAATCTGAAGGAAGACATTAAATTGAGTCTTATTTGGTCTTGATGCTTATCACGTTTGGGTCCTTTAAGATAGATAATTCCTGTGACACACGTGCAACTTCCCAAACAAAATGTAGGATTATCTAAAAATATTTTACATTTCCATTTATATTGAATAAAGGAATTTACCCTAAAAGTCCCACAAATACACATAATAGCATATCAATAGCTCACATTCTTTAAAGATATACAAACTAATAATTTGTGCTGTATTCTTTTATATAGTATATATAAATCTATGCATACATATAGGTATGCGCATGCATTAAGTTCATGAACAATTGAACTCATCCTGGAAAAAGTGCTATATACCTTATTGCTGAATATCCCTGTAGTCAACTTCAAAGCATTCCCCTTGGGAAGCAATGCACCAATGCCAGTGCCTAGTCCACCCTTCTACACAATTTTGGAACTCGTTTTCTGGAATGGCCATCAGAGCTATTGACATATTAACCTTGATGTTCTGGACATCGTCAAAATGTCTTCCGTTCATTATTTCTGATGTCTTTGGGTAAAGAAAAAAGTAACTAGGGGTCAGACTATGTGAGTGTGGAGGGTTTTCCAATACAGTTATTTGTTCACGGGCTAAAAAAAATCCCTCGCAGACAGTGCAGTGTGAGCTGGTACATTGTCCTGATGCAAGAGCCACAGCTTTCTCATGCTAAGATTTTTAGTTAAGAATTTCCTAACTGTTCCTCTATTTATATTTACTTGATCTGCTATGTTTCTCATAGTAAGCCAAGTATTTTGACACACAATTTGATGATTTTTTGCAAAGTTTTCATCAGTTCTGCTCATGACTGGCCGCCCTCTCTCCATCAGTAATGCCTTCTGTCCCTTCAGAAAAAATGTTTAATCCATTTGTAGACTGCTGTTTTCTTCATAAACTTGGAATAACGTGTCTCTGATTTAACTTCTACTCTGTCCAGTTTAACAAGAAATTTAATATTTGCTTGTTGCTCTAATTCAAGCTCTGACATTCTTGCAATAGCACACAAAATCATGCAATGACAATAACAAAACCACTGAGCGAGACACCACTGCACTTCAATACAACCACAGCTGTGAGACACTGATACACCAAAATGATGAACCTTCCGGACTTGTTCATACATTGCTGCCATGTAAGTGGAAAACTGAATTGTCAGACCTTTCTGCATATGACAATTTTGTGGCTTATTAGTGACACTTAATAAATCCAAATGCTGTTGATTTGAACCTTGCAAAATTATAGCCAGTCTTTTTTTACTCTGAATCTATAATAATTATTAGAAAACCCATTGGTTATTATGAAAAGCGATAATATGGCAGCCAGGTGGTGTCAATTGGTTGCATATAGAGACCAACAGGAATTTCAAGTTCTCATCTGTCACATCTGGAGTGTGATCCCCCAAAAGCCCTTCTGGGCACATTGCACTCACGGAGTTGGATTCTGAAGTCTGCATACAATGTCAGTTTCTCATGTCGCAGTGATTTTAAGGCAATAGATTATGATTTTCCCATGATGACCCTTGCAAATGACCCTATTTAGTTTACATGACTCAAAAGTTCACAAACCTCATCCGCCTGTGAGTTCGAATGAGTTCACTTGTTATTGATGCTATAATCACAATGGTTGTGTGACTTTGGAAAGTCATTTAGCCTTTTAAAAACCTGTTAGCTCATCTGTAAAATGAGCATAATAATAGGACCAACATCATTTTGTCTGCAGAGTAAGGGACATGGAAAGCATACAGCAGAGTGCCCAGCATATAAGACCTTAAAAATAAATATTACTAATATGATATGATTTTATTTATTGATTCATTTGCACTCTATTTTTAAAAGAGGATTTGAGATGATAGAATAACAACCAAAGGTAAAGCAGGGATTACATATTAACTTTATTTATTTCCAGTAAAGTTTCTTCAGAGAAAAATTTCTGAAAAGTAAATGACAATCATTTGAAGAGTGAGAATTATTTCAAAAACTCAATCCAAATACATCTTAAAAAATTGAACCACTTAAGTTGTTTTTTAAAAGTCAGTCAATTTCTGTATTTTGAAGACAGATTTGGTTTTACAGTGCTTTCTGGCCTGCAACATGACTAAAATACAGAGTTTTCATTTTTCCATCAGACTGAATTGCTATCAGACTTTTGTAAACCATTCACTCTGTAAGAATTCTTTGTTCTGGAAAAGGCATGTGCTGGGGAAACTCAGCAAGACCACACCGCTTGTCCTTTGAAAACTAGTACTTGATAAGAGCGTTAACTCGAGATATAATTCCACTTAGTAAAGGGATCATTGAGCAGAATGGACGCCATGATTACACCATAATTACACACTGCAGCTATAATTATTTTGCAGAGGAAAGGTACATATAACAAATAAAGAAAATATTTAATCATAGGCATACACAGGAAGAAAAATCTATTACCAGAATGAGTAAAAGGAGAAAGGATCAAAATGCGTGAAAATCAATAGAAATAAAAGCAGTTTGGAAATGTTTATGTTGAAATAATTGGAAAAATAGAAAGCCTCAGTTATGACTCACCAATCACAGCAAGACTTTAGACAGGATATTTTATAGTGTAAAAATTAAGAAACCGAGGGAATAAATGTTTGTTGAGTGAATGAATCCATTAAACCTAAGTGAATTGAAGATGTCAGAAACCTTTAAAAAGTACGCTGTGCTACCATGAGAAACCCACCAAATTAAGATGTGAGGCTTTGTATAAAGCTCATTTTACACCTTGTCTTACATATGATGTTAAGCTAGTTGCTTATGTCTTTGTTTTAAGAACAACAAACAGGGAAAATAGTAAACCATACTGATATTTAGAAAATCATTAGCAATACAGATCTTACAAAAAGAGCTATTAGATAATGATAGAAAAGGGAAACAGTAATCATTCACTTTTCTAAAGATAATATATTGCTCTGTCATCACCAGGAACAGAAGAAATATTTTTTTTAATAGACAGGGTCTGACTATGCTGCTCAGGATAGAGCGCAGGGGCTGTTCAGAGGTGCAGTCATAGTGCGCTGCAGCCTTGAACTCCTGGGGTCAAGCTATCCTCCTGCCTTAGTCTGCCTTGTAAGGACAGTAGGCATGCACTACTGTGCTGGTTCCAGGCTTCGAAGCCTTTACTGCAGAGGCTGGGTTAACCTTGAGAACCAGTGGTCAGGCCAGGAAGAGGGATGTGAAGGAGAGGAAGAGGTGCCGAGCATGGAATGCAGTCAACAGACTATGTCAGAAATCAAAAAGTGCAATATGGAGGGGTGGGGAGGGGGTCTTTGGGCTCATACATAGCACTTGTGACAGGGTAGAGAAGGGTGAACTGTCTAACCAGCTGACTGGTAAAAGGATAATTTGATTTGCACGAGGAAGCCATGATTTTTTCAATGTCTAATGGTGCATTTTTTCCCCATAACTATGACCTGGAATCCCAAATACCTTTCAAAATGTCTTAGTTGTGGGTCTCGATAGATCTATAAAGTATGCGTAAATTTGGATACTTTCTTGTTTAAGTATTAGGGTTTTATTTGCACCAAGTTTCATTCTAAAGGAATAAGGAATTTTAAATCAGGACTGGTCTATGGATGACAAGGAGTTGGTTGCCAATAGACAACCATTAGCTTCCAGACCCCTCTAGAGTTTCACCCACTTAAGCTGCTCCCATTATTTAGGCTGGCATCACTTTGCCTGATCCCTGGAAGTGGCAACCTTGTTCCAAAGGGAGCCATTTAGTCAACGGTGGAAGTCACTTCTGCAAACCCTGTTAATGTTCATTACATGCTGGCAGTTACCACATTCAATAAAGCCAACAGGACTTGTATCCCTAAAGCAATGACAGAAATGAGTTTACAGATATCTCTGCTGCCCTGTGCCCTGTGGCCATTACCCTTTAACTTCCTCAGATGAAGAACACACAGCTAACCTCTTGTGTCTCATGATTTAGAAAGTCTGTCCACCCTAGAAAGAAGAAAAGCATTCCTGCCGCCCGCTTCTCCTCCATTTGATGAGACTGGGGAGCCGGCGAAATTAGAGCTTCACTGCGGCTCCTTCTGGTGTGTGGTCGTTTTACAATTTGCCAATTTCTTGCAGTGCTTCGGATTGCTACAATCTTATCATTTTCAAAAACTCATCATTACTTGTTCTCTCACTGTAGATCATTTGTAGTTATGAGGAAAACCTCCCTCTGCTTTTAATCTCACACTGGGGTAGAGTTTCACATTTTACGTTTCGAGTGCACTTCCACAAAAGAGAAATAAATAGGCATTCCGATTCTCTCAAAATCAGAATGCTATCATAACTTTTTATCTTTTACCACTCTAAACTCAAGGGTAGGTAGAGAGGCATTTTCTTTCTCTCATGCCAAATTGCTATTAAATATAAGTGATGAATTTGGATTGACCAGGCAAAGAGGCAAAGAAGCTACAAAGGGCTCCTGGATTGTCTTTGTTATCAGCTCCAGTGTCCACTAAGCAGAAAAATAGTTCTGAAAGTGATTAAAAAACCAACCATATATATATATGTGTGTGTGTGTACATGTGTGTATAGTATTTATGTGTGTGTTCATATACATATATGTGTCTCTCTTTGTCTATCTCTAAAATAGTTATGAACCTAAAAGTTGCCTGACTAGGGGGAGGTTATGATGTGAGCTATGGCAATTCAGGTGCAACAATAACAGAGGTAAAGGAACGCAGACACAAAGGACTTCAAATAAAAATTTGCTCCTCTGCTGGAAGTTTCACTCTGGGGAAAGTACAGCACTAATCTGGTGCATTCTTTAGCCATCACGTAAAAATTAGATCCTACAGCAAATATGAGGCTATAGCTATTGACAAAACTGAGGTATCCCTTTCATTTCATGGCTATGACCCCCCAAATACTTGGCCCTGTTCAAAAAATTTGTTTTGGGGTAATCTAGGGATGTCATAGACCACAGTGAAAGAAGTGTGTGTGGGCACGTTAGGAAGGTCTGGAGTGGGTCTCAGAGGGTGATCTTAGAAGAACTATTTTGTTCTATGATTTTGATTAATAAGGAAGAATAGTCAGGAAAATTAATGAAACTACAGGAAAAATTACTGTTTATCCTAGAGTTTTAGTATGGAAAAGGGCTAGAAAATGGAACATTGTGGTATAAAATTTGCTTTGTGAAAGTAATGTCTTAAAGCTCAGAGAAAATATAGATCTGATTCTCTCACCAAAGACTGTATAAAGGCAGCAACTTACACGAGATCAGAGGTTTTCTGTGAAGGAAAGTCTGATGATGTCAATGAGTAAGGGGTGGAGGCGTTATGTAATAGCCAACAAGATGCTTGTTGCTGCGCAGGACTCCCAGGTGAGTTCTGGATAGGCACTGAACATGGAGAGAAGGGCATGTCTCCAATGTGTGGGTCATCACAAGAGTTTTGAAATACATGAACATCAAGAAACATACATCTACGTGGAGGGAAACAACAGAAGCCCTCTCAGCAACACCAGTAATCTGAGCAAGTTGAAACTTGCACCCGTGAATCGGAGAAGACACTGTGTTTCTTGGAAGTGAAATAATGGACCATAACACAGTTTGCCTCAAAACTTTCGTAGTGCACATTACAGGGACAGAGTCTTACACACTGGAGCAGGGACTTGTTGAAAACACAAAACTAAAGCAAAGTATGCGAGCAATAAATGTTTACCTTTTTACAAATATTTGAAGGAAGAACAAACAAAAGCAACATATGCTTGCTTTGAGTTGACATTGTCATATTAGCTGGGAGAACACAGAACCGTGCGCTTTCTGCTTCGCATCACCATCCAGAGGAATGATTTCTGAAATGGAGGGGGCAGAGTCAGCGCTACTGTGAGGGAAGGGAAGGTGATGAAAAGCCAGTCTCTCCCTTTGGGGTGGGAAATTACTTGCCATCCAGCCCAGTTCAACGCCTGTGCATTTTGACCACACCCCATGTAGCAGTCTGCTAAGCACAGCGAGATAGTCAAAGGGAACACACAGTCCCCATGCTCCTGGGGCATGCCTCCTGGCCACAGTTGGGCGGAGTTGGTGGGAGGTGGGAGCTGGTGCTGGGAACCAGCAGCTGTTTGCCCTCTCGTATGATCGTAATTTGGTGTTTATAAATCAGCAGCTGGCTGCCTTTTCCTATACAGATCCTCTGTCTTGTGGTAATGTGGTAATAAATCACATCCTTCTTTTGTGTGCATTGTTTAGTAAATTCAGTAGCTTTTCAAACTTCTTTCAAGGGACGATTTTATATTGTTCTCAATGCCATCGTGCTCAGGTGCATCCTGTGATGCACGTGATGTTGCAGGCTCCGATTTCCCCCTATTTTTACTTCTACTTGGGCAGAAAAGTCTAAAGTTTAATCTTCAAGAATCTGAGATAAATGACCCAGAATCTTAACTTGATTATTCTGACTGGCCAACAATTTGATTTCTTCGTTCTAGATAAGGATTACTCAAGAAGTAAATGAAACACAACTCAGGAAGAAATGATATACTTCAATTCTTCAGTTCAACAACTAGCTGGATAGGAAGACTTTTGTGTTCAGTTAGGCTAAGAAGTTGTCACGTGAGTGTATGAAACAAGGAATAAACAGTGCAGAAAAGCAGAGGCCGTGGAGCTTTATATCTGCCCAGCTGCGGCCTTACTCAGAATTTATGGTTAGGCCAGCCTTTGCACCTTCAAAGCATCTTCCCCAGTATTTTAGGATTCTCACATAAATATTGCTGCAGTAAGTATCATCAACATTTAGTAGCTGTTTTTCAAGAATAGCCAAGTGACATTATTATGGTTTGTCATCAAACCAGGGGAGGTGTGGAGGCCACAGTTGATCATTGCAGATAAAGATGATGTTTATACAGTTGTGCACAGAGTTGTGTCAAAGAATGTGTATATGTTAACACATTAGCAGCAAATCAGAGTCTTCTGTCATCGTGTGGCATAGGGTTCCTCATATACTCCACCAAGCATCCCTAATGAAAGAGGGAGGTGAATTGTATTTAACACACAGGTAAGACTTTTTGAAGTCTTATACTTACTTGAAAAAACTTGCATAGATGTTGTGTTTAAAAATGATTATAAAATAAACTAATATTTTGTCCTTGTCCATTTCTCGGCTGTCTTGAGATATTATCAGTCGTTCTTATATTTCAGTACATGTAAAGATCACATGGGATGCTTATTAAAAACACGAACTTCTGGTCTTAATATTCACCCCTCTGCTCCAGATCCTAATTAGGGTAGCATGAGGCGGGGTCTGAGGAAAAATATACCCCAAGAGATTGTTTCTGTTTGGGTGACTCAAGTTCGTGGAGAAACTTTGCTCTGGGAAGAAGCCCTGTGGTGTCTCACTACCTTGCCTGGAGAGGCATCTCTTTAAAGGCACTAGAATTATTCACTATTGCAATGAATATCTACTCTCAGCTTCCTGGGGCGTTCCTGACTATCACTCAGCCTGTGACCAGCCAAGACTCATCCTCTGTCTCCAGCGTTTTCACTAGAAGTGATCCCTTAGCCAAGACCTGTACTCAGAGGACTCATCTTCACATTCTGTTGGTCCTTCCTGGCTCTCAAAAAACTGCTTTCCCCACAAAGAGGTGGTTCTTCTCCACACATTTGATTTGCCATGACTGTTTTCCTGACCTAACTTTGTGTTTGTCTTGTTTCTATACCTGTCCTCATTGAGTCTGAGTTCCACAAAGGGAGTCCATGTCAGGCAGTGTCTGAGTCTCTAGCAGGACCTCCTGTGTCCTTTGATTGCAGTAGCTCCTCCGTAAACACTGATGGGAAGGATAACGCTGCGAGCTGGTATGTGGAGTTGTGAAGAACACAAAACCAGAAGCAGCAATAGCTGTTTCCTAGTTCCAGCAATGAGGTGATCAAAAGGAGCCTGTTCCTTTTCTTTAGAGATATTTCTCTTCATCAGATGGAAAGAAAATCCAGAAGTGACTACTGCAGCAATCCAATGAAAAATGGGTCATCGACTATATTATACAAAGGGCAAACCCTAGTGTAAAGTATTGAATTTAGGTGCTTAGTTATGTATCAATGTTGTTTAACAATTGTAATGCAAAATGCCAATAACTGGGGAAACTAGAAGGAAGGCATTGGAGGTGGCATAAGGGAGTTGTACATTTTCTACTGAATTTTTCTGTAAATCAGAAACTCCTTCAAACAAAACCTATTAATTTTGAAAAAAATTTAAAAAATGGATATTTGGCAATAAAAGAGGGAAATGAATAAAGTGAAATTGTAAGAAGTCAATGTGATAAATATTAACTGAATTCACCCATGATTTATCATGAGTAGTATTAAAAATAGGAAGCCAAGGCCTGGCTTGCCATGGTTGTGAACACTCTGTCTTAATTGTTCTTACACAATTTTTCTAAGAATTCCTTGAACTCAGCTTTATTATTGGTGAAATGAGATATTCCCATTTGGAAACATATAATAAAACACAATGATCAATAAGCAAGCATGAACCTTGGAAACAATGCCCAAGAATTCACTTTGTTACAAATTAGAGCAGAATTAGTAAAGCAAATGTGCACATGTCCATGTATTAATAATATAAAAGCTGAGGTGGATGGAGCTTGTCGGAAGGATAAATTCTACCAAGGACTTTATAGAGTGCTTTCATTGGAACGAGGAGACATGTTATAGCATCACCCATTTATGCTTTGACAGTAAGAGTGAGGAGGGACAAAGAAGGGAGAGAGAAAGCAAGCTTCTTAGAGCTGGGCTTACACATATTTTGCAGCTAATTTTAAAGGAAAAAAATAACAAAATAACAATTTTCAATTTATGTGCAGTATAAGTATCTAAATGATTCAATGTAGCATATCATAGTGTAAACTCCTTCAGAATTATGCAGTCAGCACAACTTGCAAATTTGAATTGTTTTGTTTTAACCTTCATCAGGGTTCTATATTCTCCATTTAGTATTATAGTAATCCAGGATCTGGCTCTATTTGGTTGCTAAGCCATTTTCACGTACATTAATATATATGAAATTATATATGCTTCATATGCATTTCTCTAGAAGTAGAAAAAATACGTCTGCATCTAGTAAATGTTCTAGTTAGCTTTTTCTTTCTCTATTGATATGGAGAACACCATATGTAATTTCATGAGGGTGCTCTGTGTCCAGTTGAGCAAGGTAGGGCAGTTTCACGCCCTCTCCGTCAAAAGACATGTAATTGGCTCAGGCTGACCCTTTTCAGAAACCTGCTCAGCACCACAGCACAGCACGCTTCTCAAAGTGTAATGTGGAAGAAAGCCATCTGGGATCTTGTTAAAATGCAGATTCTGAGTTGGTGGGGCTGGGGAGGGGCCTGAGATTCTGCATTTCTAACAACTCCCCTGCGGTGCTAATGCTGCTTAGCAGGGCACAGACGGGCTGCCCTGTACCTGCTACCTGGCCGTGGCCACTCCAGAGATGGGGAGGGAAGTCTGAGTGTTTTCACTGATCCTTCCCAATGCAGGAAGGATTTACACCCTGCTTGTCTCCTACCTTGTCTACAGGGCAGGTGGAAGAGCTTTGTGTGACTACCTCTAGGTACCATGCATGCCACAGCAAACGGCACGTATAAAAGGGATTGTGTGTAGTCAGGTAATAAATAACGATCATCAGAAAGAAAGCTTTTTCCTTTCTCAGAAAAATAAATTAAGGATAGCAAAACTGGCATTTGGTTATTTTACATGCTAAATGAAGTGTTCTTCATGATCATTTTTAAAAAGATGATAGTGAACTAGCAATTAACTACATTGTCAAGTGTGTAAAGATGACTTCTCAGGGGTTCATCACACTAGAATTCTCTGCCCTCTGCAAATTTTTGTGACTAAGCTTTTTACAAACAAATAGAATACTTTCCATGGTTGTTTCTTCCACAAATACATTGAGCACAAACAGATTGGTCAACACATTCACAAAGTTTGTGCACAATTCCAAATTTTCCTGGCATAGAAACGATCCAATCTGTAAAAGCACTTTGCTGAGGAGCTAAAGTTGGGGTCAGGGAGGGGTGGGGAGAGTGACACTAATGGGAAGAAAAAGCCAGCTTCAGCTGAGGGCACTCACTCCGGAGGAGGAAATGTGTTCTGCTCCCCAACCTTGCAGGTAGCATGTTTGGCTGCCACGGGAGCACATTATTTGTTCTTTTTCCCTGACACTGAACTAAAGAATGCATTGTGGGAAAACCCATCCTGACATATGACACAGTGCAAAGGAAGATCACAGCGTGAGGCAGCATCAAGGGGTTGACATGGCCTTGATGCACTCGGGCACAGCACGGGGTCGCCGGGATGAGTGGCTCTTCCAACGGAAGCCCGGGTGCAATTTGCACAATTCTCCTGAGAGCTCTCAGTGAATCCCCAATCCCCTGTAAACTGGGCCAAAAAGAAGAGCAGAGACCCTGCCCCCTGCCTGGAGACACACAAAGGAAGGCATTTCAAAAGGGCTTAGTTAAAAGGAGGAAAAATTATACACAAATATTAGAGGAAAATTGGAATGGATTTTTAAAAAGAGTCTAACAGAACAGGAGCAAAGGGGATGGGAAGAAAATCCGAAGTGCGGGGGAACTGGGTAGCGTGTGTCAAAGTGATGTATTAAACTTCTTTCTCTTCCTTTTTTAAAATTTTCTTTTTTAGAGAAGGACCCTTGGGAGTGCTACAAGTGAACCTGATTTGCTTTGGTTAAAACGTTTTCTTTCCTCTCACTCTTTCCAACTTTTTAGCAGTTGTCCTCAGCTAAATGAAAGTTTGCATTTTTTTAAAAAGAATGAGAGGACAGAGGCCCGGTCCTTGTTGGCTGCTGATCTGCGTCTGGGCAGTGGACCCGCCTCCACCCGTTCTCCCTCGCTGCTCCTGCTTATCGTAATACGCCACTTTTTGTTCATCAAATTTACATTTCAAAATTTCTGTATTGCTGCTGTACATTAATTATTAATCTTCCGCCAGTGCCGTGTGTAGAAGCATTTTACACTTTGATTTCACTCTCCAGTCTGAGCGAAATTAGCTTTAATCATGACCCTTTCTCGTGGATGTTTTCCTTTTCTCAGCCTATGAAGAACCCGCCCTCTCCATGTGCTAGGTAAGTATTTACAGCAAGCTCATAGATGTTTAAAAGCAGCCTGGAAAATGCCTGGGACTCAGAAAAACCCTTGTTTTCCAGAGCCTTTAAAAGGTCTTTTGAACAATTGTGGGTTAGGATACAAATAAGGACTTTACGAAGATTTAATTAGGGTCAGGATAGTAGTAAAAAATTAACCCGTTTTATTTTGACCCAATTGACCACTTGCCTGCAGCTCACGCCAACCCAAAGTGTCGGACCAATTGTTTGTGTGAACCCTGCCTCTGATGGGGGCTTCTCTCTGCTTGTAACCCCAGAGTTCGCTTTAACGTGGCTTATTGACTTCATTTCACACTTAATTAAAAGAAATAGGTAAAACTTAACCATTTCAAGTTACAGTCAACATAACATCTTCACGGTTATAATTTTTTCTAACATTTCTGTCTCTAAAATCAGTTTACTACTTATGACAGCTGTTCCAAACATGTTAGGGGGGCTCTTTTACCTCTCTCAGAATTTGATAAAAGCTAGAAGGGGAAATGCATATATGTTTTCTTCATACAATTTCAGGGTGTTCATAGGGCCCTAACAATGGATAGATCCTTTGATGTTATTGAACTTCAGATCAAGAACTCCGTGATATAGAAATCTCTGCTCTTTACCACCCTTTTTCTGGCCTGTATTCACGTGAATTCCAGGTGAAATTTGTATTGTGTCTAGTATCACATGTAAAGGTCCTTAAATAACGTGTCAGTTCTTTAGTTCAGTGGCTGTGCAGAATTTCGGAGCTGGCTCTGTGACTCCCGGGTTGCAGCTGGCTTTACTGAGTGCTGTGTTCTGCTTGTCGTCCTCTTGATTTCTCTTTTGCTGTTGGCAGTGTGTTTGATGTTGGTAAATATAGTTGAAGAAATTTTCCTTCACATCTCATAGAGGAAAAGTCACAGACCAGGAGACAGGTGCAATGGGCCCCTGGTGGTGTTCTGGCTGTGCCCTAACGGTGTCATTGTGCTAGTCATTACCTCTCTGTGGACTGTGGTTTCCTAATAATAGCTATTACTTACTGAGTTCCTGCTGTGTGCTGGCTAAGTGCCTAAGATGTATTATCGCTCTTATTCTTCACGATTACCCTGGGGAGATAACTTCTGTCAGCCTCAGTTTATAGCTGAGAAAAACTGAGATCCTCAGGCCAGGTGCAGTGGCTCACACCTGCAGTCCTAGCACTTTGGGAGGCGAGGCAGGTGGATTGCTTGAACTCAGGATGGAGACCACCCTGAGCAACAGTGAGAACCCATCTCTACTAAAAATAGTAAAACTAGCTGGGTGTTGTGGTATGTGCCTGTAGTCTTAGCTACTAATGAGGCTGAGGCATAATGAGCTCAGGAGCCCAAGAGTTTGAGGTTTCTGTGAGCTATGACACCCCAGCACTCTATGTAGATGAAAGAGTGAGACTCTGCCTTAAAACAACAACAACAACAACAACAACAACAACAACAACAACAACAACCCCTGAGATTCAGAGAGCTGAAAAAGGTGGGGCCTGGATTTGAACTCAGTGATTTGGATTAAAGAGTGTGCATTTACTTACTTTCCTGCAATCTGTTCTTTACAGCTTGCCGTGTAAAATGAGGTGGTGGAACTCTAATGCAATATTCTATAATTCTGTAAGAAGTCACTGTGAGCCATATTGATTAGTAAATCGTCTACTTTTTCTTTTCTTTTTAAGATTTAAGGAAGAACTGCATTGAGGTATAATTGACATACAATAAATGCCCATATTTAAAGTGTATCTTTTTTGGTGAGTTTTGACCTAGGTACACACCTGTAACACCATCATCCCAACCAAGATAATGACCATATCCATTACTAACTAAAGTCTTTTTCTGGGCCTTTATAATCTTTCTCTGCACCTACTCTGAAGAACCACTTGTCTACTTTCTGTCACTAGAGATTAGTTTACATTTTCTAAAAACAAAAACAAAAACATGGTGGTCTCTCATTGTGATTTCATTTCCCCAATGATTAATGATGTTCAGCACATTTTCACATGCTTATTTGCTATCAATACATCTTCTCTGGTGATGTTTGAATTTTTTGCCCATTTTTAAATTAAATCATTTATCGAATTCTGATCAGTCTTTATGTATTCCAAACACAAGTCATTTATTAGATTTATGATATATTTTCTCCTGGTCTGTGGTTCTGAGAGTCTTTTGCACAGCATAAATTTTGATAAAGTCCAATTTGTCAATTTGTTCTTTTATAGATTATGTTATCTAAGAACTCTTCACCTAACTCAAGGTCACAAAGGTTTTCTAGAAGTTTTATAGTTTTGGTCTTTACATTTAGGTCTATGGTTCACTTTAAGTGACTCTTGCATATGGTATGAGGTATGGATCAAAGTTCTTTCTTCTGGCATTTAGATATTAAATTTCTTTTTCTTTCGAGACAGAGTCTTATTTTGTCACCCCGGGTAGAGTGGTGTGATGTCATAGCTCACAGCAATGTCAGATTGTTGGGCTCAAGCTATTCTCTTGCCTCAGCCTCCCAAGTAGCTGGGACTACAGACTCCCAACACAACATCCAGCTTTTATTAGAGACGGGGTCTTGCTCTTGCTCAGGCAGGTCTGGAATTCCTGACCTCAAGCAATTACCTGCCTTTGCCTTCCAGAGTGCTAGGATTATAGGCAGGAGCCTGTGCACCTGGTTAGAGATTCAATTTTTTCAACAATATTTTTTGAAAAGAATATAATTTTTTGTTACTGAATTGCTTTTGCACATCTGTGAAAAATCAGTTGTATATGTATATGCAGAAGTCATTTCTACACTCTAATTTCTTAATCGATCTATTTTTGTATTAATACCACACTGTCTTGATTACTGTAGCCATAAAATAACTCTTAAAGTGAGGTAGCAATAGTATTCTAATTTTTTATTTTTCAAAGTTGTTTTTCATATTTTAGATTCCTAAAATTTCCATATAGATTATTGCTTTGAGATCTACTTTGATGTATAATAGCTACTCAGCCTTATTCTGACTAGAGTTAGTATAATATACCATATCTGTTCTTTTATTTTTTACCTCTGGGTACATTTAGGCAAAAAGTGTGTTTATAACAGGCAGCATATAGTTAGTACTTGCTGTTTTATCCAATGTGAGAACAAAAATATATAAATATTCACATTAAATGTAAATGGTACTTAGAGTACTTAATTTTATTATTTAGAGATTGATTTAGTATTCATAGTATACATCTTTAACCTATAATGTGTCTACCTTCAAGCCATATTGTATCACTTGCACAGGATAAATTTTTAGCTTTGATAAAGTCCAATATGTCAATTTGTTCTTTTATAGATCACGTTATCTAAGAATTCTTCATGTAAGGTCACAAAGGTTTTCTCCTAGAAGACATTATTTCTAATGTCTTTGTATGTTAATTCTAATATCTGTTAGATTTATTGAATTTTCTCCTTATTATCATTCATATTTTCCTATTTCTTTGCATTCTTGGTGATTTTTGATTGGTTACCAGATCTTGTAGATTTTAGCTTAGGAAGTACCAGATACTTTTCTATTCTTTTTTTCTTTTTTTTTTTTCTCTATACGTACATGTACCTGTGTTTATTTGGTTTCCACTTTTTGCCTTCACGCAATTAAAAAGGCTTAAGATTTAATAACAATAACAATGTTTAAGATAAGGACTAGAAACAAAACCCTCTAAAGAATTAATGAAGATAAATACATTCAGAAAGTAAATCAGACGATTGCTGCAACAAAATATGGAGCAATAATAATAATAATAATGCAAAAAAAAGTAACATTCACATTGACAGATAAGAGTATGTCTATCATAGAATGCTTTGACTCTGAGGTTCGGTATGAAGTCATCAGTTAACTTCTTATTATTTTTTTCCCAAAGTCTCAAAAAACAGAAAACTAATACTTATAAATAAAAATAGAAGATAATTTCAAAAAACAGATCATGCCAAATCTTATAGACAATAGAAAAAGAAGAAATATTTCAAAATCACACTACATAACACACCCCTCCCTCCCCCTCCTTCTCTTTGCTCTCCCCTTTCCCCACCCTCTCTGTGTCATTGTCATTAATTATCCTCATATCAAAATTGAGTACATAGGATTCATGCTTCTCCATTCCTGTGATGCATCACTAAGAATAATGTGTTCCACCTCCATCCAGTTAATACAAATGCTGCAAAATCTGCATTTTTTTAATGGCTGAATAGTATTCCATGGTATACATATACCACAGCTTGTCAATGCATTCCTGGGTTGAAGGGCATTTAGGCTGTTGCCACATTTTAGCAATTGTAAAAACAGTTTAGTATAAGTGTCTTGATAATAAAAATTTCTTTTTCCTTCTCGATAAATGCCAAGTAATGCAATTGCAGGATCAAACAGGAGGTCTAGGTTGAGTTCTTTGAGGTTTCCCCATACTTCCTTCCAAAAAGGTTGCATTAGTTTGCAGTCCCACCAACAGGGTAAAAGTATTCCTTTCTCTCCACATCTGTGCCATGATCTGCAGTTTTGAGATTTTGTGATGCGGGCCATTCTTGCTGGGGTTTAATGATATCTCAGGGTGGTTTTAATTTGCATTTCTCTAATAATTAGGGATGATGAGCATTTTATCATATGTTTGCTAGCCATTCACCTATCTTCTTTAGAGAAGGTTCTGTTCATCTCTCTTCTCCATTGATGTATGGGATTGTTGGTTTTTTTCTTGTGGATTAATTTCTGTATAGGTCCTAGTTGTTAAGGTTTTGTCTGATTCAAAATATGCAAATATCCTTTCCCATTGGGTAGGTTGTCTATTTGCTTTGGTTGTTGTCTTCTTAGCTATACATAAGCTGTTCAGTTTAATTAAATGCCATTTGTTTATTATTGCTGTTGTTCTTATTGCTATGGCAGTCTTCTTCATAAAGTCTTTCTCCAGGTCAATATCTTCCAGTGCTTTTCTTATTCTTTCCTTGAGGATTTTTATCGCTTCAAGTCTTAAATTTAAGTCCTTTATCCATCTTGAATCAAGTTTTGTGAGTGAAGAAAGGTGCCAGTCCAGTTTCCGTCTTTTACATGTGGAAATTCAGTTCTCCCAGTACCATTTATTGAATAGGGAGTCTTTCCCCTAGTTGACGTTCTTGTTTGGTTTATTGACAATTAGGTGATTGTAAGTTGTTGGTTTCATTTTCTTTTATTTGATTCCAAATGTCAATGTCTCTATTTTTGTTCCAGTTCCATCCAGTCTTGACCACTATGGCCTTGTAGTACAGCCTAAAATGTGATATGGTGATACCTCTGGCTTTGTTTTTATTACTAAGAACTGCCTTAGCTATGTGGAGTTTTTTCTGGTTCCATAAAAATGCAGAATCATTTTTTCCCAAGTCTTGAAAATAGGATGTTGGTATTTTAATAGGGATGGTGTTGAATCAGTATATTGCTCTGGGAAGTATAGACATTTTAGCAATGTTGATTCTTCTCAGACATGAACATGGTATGCCTTGGTCCAGATGGCTTCACACCAGAATTCTACCAAACCTTCAAAGATGAGCTTATTCCTATATTGCAGAAATTATTCCAAAAAATTAAGGAGGATGGAATTTTTCCCAAAATGTTCTATGAAGCAAGCATCACCCTGATACCAAAACCATGAAAAGACGCGACTAAAAAGGAGAACTTTAGACCAATTTCACTAATGAATGTAGATGCAAAAATTCTCAATAAAACCCTAGCCAATACATTATAGCTTATCATTAACAAAGTCATACATCATGATCAAGTAGGTTTAATCCCAGGGATGCAAGGCTGGTTTAATATACATAAATCCATAAACATTATTCACCATATCAACAGAAGCAAAAAAAAAAAAAAAAAGGCTATATGATTCTCTCAATAGATGCAGAAAAAGCATTTGATAAAATCCAGTATCCTTTTCTAATTAGAACACTGCAGAGTTTAGGCATAGGTGGCACTTTTCTTAATCTGATTGAAGCTGTCTATGATGAACCCACAGCTAATATTTTACTGAATGGAGTTAAACTGGAAGCTTTTCCACTTAGAACTGAAACCAGATAAGGTTGTCCTCTGTCGCCATTACTATTCAACATAGTGCTAGAAGTTCTAGCCAATACAATTAGAGAAGACAAGAAAATAAAGCGCATCCAAATGGGAGCAACGGAGGTCAAACTCTCCCTCTTTGCTGACGATATGATCTTATACTTACAGAACCCCAAAGACTCAACCAGAAGACTCCTAGAATTCATCAAAAAATACAGTTATGTCTCAGGATATAAAATCAATGTCCACAAGTCAGTTGCCTTTGTATACCCCAAAACCAGCCAAGATGGAAGGCTAATTAAGGACAAAAATCCCTTCACCACGGCCCCAAAGAAAATGAAATACCTAGGAATATACAAACAAAAGAGGTGAAGGACCTCTATAAAGAAAATTATGAAACCCTAAGAAAGAAAATAGCAGAGGACCTTATTTTTCTATTCTTGAAAATATTCATACTCATACTCTGAGATGCAGAATATGCATCATAGAACAACTAGATCATTTGGGGATGTTTGTTTCTTTCCTTCTTTTCTTTTTAGTATTTTTAAAATGGATATGGGGTCTAGGGGTAATTATTCTTCACTACTGAGATAAGACCTTTTTGTGTGCTCTCCAAATACACTGTAAGTTGTGAGATTTTCCAGGCTGGCTATGGAACTCTGTCTGACCCTGTGCGAGCTCTGGGAACTGTTAACTCTAATCCTTTCATGTGATTTTTTTCTTAGGCATCATATAGTTTTCTGATGCACATTCACTGATAGTTAGTCACTATATTCTCAAGGGGAGCCCCCCGAAAATCTTGGAATCTCTCTGTTTTGATTCAGAGTCTGTGATTACATAAGACCCTGAGATTTGAAAGATGGGTATTCTTTTTATATCTAAGATGGAGAGGTGACCACAGGGTATCTAGGTGGGAGAGTTCCCAAAACACATGATGTAGAGAACTAATAGAATCACCTAAAAGAAACCCATCAGGAGATAGTAAGAAGATTCATTCATTTACCGCTGCACTTCCTTGTGATGTGAAAGAATGCAGTTCTCTTGGAAAGGTAGGCTAATACCTCCTATGAGAGCATTTGACCCAAAGTAATGATGGCTGGGACCAGGTTTTCTATTTACCTAATAAGTGTCAAGAGTCTACCTGTGCAGAAGCATTAGGCAGTGGTTAGACACAGACACCTGAGGCCCAGTGAGCTCATCTTTAATGCAGGAAGTATATGTGGAACAAAATACAGATTCGGGTATTTTTATTCCTTCCAGGGACTGACAGCTTTTTCAAGAAGGTTTGATGAAACAATTATGGTTTAGGAAGAGTTTAACAGTGGTCGCTACATGTAAAGACAGGGAAGAACATGGGAAACTCAGTAAGGACATTTCAGGATTCATCGTGAAAGGTTGGACAGAGAAGAGGAAGGAGCAGGTATCAAGAAAGAGGAGTGGACTAGATTTGGAAATAGATTTCATAGCTCAAGGTGAATGCAGAAAGCAGCCCAGGATGACTTGGAGGCTTTGAGGGGACTTGATTGATAGAATGCTGGGAATAGAAATAGGGATGACAGAAGTGGAGCTTGTTTCAGAGTGAAGGTGACAAATTTATTTTTAGGTATTTGAATTTTGAGGTGACAGTAGTACAGCTGTTGCTTGAAAATATGGGTTTGTAAGGAGAGTTCAGGGTTTGAAATACAGATTTGGAGGTCACCTAATGAAATTGTACCTCAGTCCATTCAGTAATTTATTCTTGTACTTAGTGATAAGTATGAATAGTTTGCCAGATGTTGAGCTTAGTGCTGGGATGCAAAGACACAGAAGTGTGCCCTGATCCACAAGGAGCAGGGAATGAGATGGTGTAATACATTCTGGCAAGGGCTATGCTGATGGCGGAGTGGCAGTTCATTGGAGTGACACCCAATTTAGAGTAAGGAGTACTGGGAAAGCTTCCTGGAGATGTCACGTGAGCTGTGTCTTAGAAGAAATAGGAGTTCATTAGGGAGGGAAACAGGTAATGGTAGTGGAGACAAAGTGAACAGCATGTGGAAAAGGTACAGAAACAAGAGGGAGCATAGCATATTTTGGATCTGATTGTGGTGACACATGTGAGGGAGAGAGAAAAGATAAAGCTGGAGAGGAAGGCAAGAAGTCAAGTTATGAAGTGTCTTATAGGGAAGTTGGTGACTTTGGACTGCATGTAGGACATAGGGCATCCAAATGGAGATGCCCAAAGGCAGTGGACTCCATCCTAAACGAAGGTAATGAGTTTCTCTGAGTTAGGCTTGGGAGCAATATGATCAGATTAGTGATTTAGAAACGCTACGTGATGCAGCAATTGGAAGGACTAAACGCTGAAGTCAGGGGCACTAGTTATAATACTACTTTAGTTATAAGGTGAAATGAAGCCTGAATATGAATGGGAATGGAAAAAAAAGGGCAATAGTCAAAACGATTAAAAAATTTTGATAGATGGGATTTTCCTGGTAGTTTGCACATATGAGGTTTGAATTTGTGTTTTTTCAGCAGGCAAATGAAATCTGAGTCCCCTGAAGCGAAGAGTTGTCCCAAGGAGTATAGTGATATGAATACATGGAGTCTATCTATGGTGAAACCTCAGATATTCCCAATCCTGGGATTCCGGTGACTTGGAATTGCTGAGGAAGAAAATATGAACAAAGATCTGAAGATAGAGGAATAAAACTAGATAATCATGGGAATTTAAACATGTAGAAAGAGGACAGAAATTAGCAGAGAAAGTAATAGAGAGTAAAAATGGTGTAATGCCACGGAAGCTCAACAACAGTCTCAGAAGGGAAAGCCTGGTCAGCAATGCTGTCAAAGGAAGTAGGATTGAAAGGATAACATTAGGAGATGCCAGATGACCCCAGACATGGTGAGAGGACAAGGCAGTAGCTCAGAGTGGGACTGAGAAGATGTTGAGGAAGGGGATCTGGTAGGTGTAGATGAGACTGGTCACGTGATGCTGAGCTGCCAGCACGCCTAGTCATCTGAATCATAGCACAATTTCTATCTTAAATTTCTCTTTGACAGTTTTGAGAAATAGTCAGAATCTGAAATAGAAGCAACTGTGACTACTACATTAGAATGTGAGCATAATGGTGTTTCCTGAAGTGAGTGTCTCCTGCAATGTTATGCATATATGGTAAAGACATTTTATGGGAAACTATCATAAGAAAATAAGATTAAATGACCTCAATGAATTTAAATAAGCACTTGCATCATCAGCCTTAATTTTTGAACTATGATAGTCCATAGTTCCCGTTTCTTTTGATAGTACGCTTTACCATTTCACAGTCTCATGATGGGGACTTTCCTCAACTGAAAAAGACCTTTCTGGACTCTTTTAAAAATAATGTTAGTTGATTTCCTAAAATGTTGTGAAGACAGTTGCTTTTATGTGAAGCATCTATACCAGAGTCAGAGGCTAGTAAAAGGTGGATAGATTGGGGAGCCTTGGAGTGTTAAGGCTGCGTCCCAATGTTATAGCTGGGGATGCTTGGCAGAGACCCAGACTGTGCCAATGCAAACACGTGAAAAACCTCTTTCTTCCCACCTATAAGTCCAACAGGTTTCTTGCTCTGTACTCTACTTTTATAGAATATATATATATATATATATATTTTTACTTTTATTTCTGTTTTCTATTCTGTTACCCTGAAAATTTTGGTCTTGTGAATTAGTTGATAATATTCATAATAAAAAATTATGTCCATAGATTATTTTACAGTTTAAAGTAGTCTTTTACATACCTGATTTCATTAGATCCTTAAATAATCATTCTACGAAGAAGTCACTTTCTATTGCTTAATAAGTAGGAAATACACTAAGGTAAAAAGAATATCTTTTTTTTTTCCTTTGTGATACCACCTTTACTGTCCTGAAAGAAGATTGTAAACAGTATTTTCTATCTACACATATAATTAAAACGCAATTCTTAACCATGATATTAGATTGAAACCAGTATAAATTTCTTTCTTTCTTTTTTTTTTTTTTTTTTGAGGCAGAGTCTCACTTTCAGGGCTCTTTTAAAAATAATGTTAGTTGATTTCCTAAAATGTTGTGAAGACAGTTGCTTTTATGTGAAGCATCTATACCAGAGTCAGAGGCTAGTAAAAGGTGGATAGATTGGGGAGCCTTGGAATGTTAAGGCTGTGAGAGTGCCATGGCGTCATAGCTCACAGTAACCTCGCACTCTTGGTTCCAGCTATCCTCTTGCCTAGGCTGACAAGTAGCTGGGACTATAGGGAGTCATCACAATGCCTAGCTAGGTTTTCTTTTTATAGTTTTATTAAATCATTATTGTGTACTTTGGTGCAATCATGGGGCACAATGTGCTGACTTCATATACAATCTGAAATATTTTGATCGAACTGTTAAACATAGCCTTCATGGCATTTTCTTAATCACTATATGACGACATTGATATTCTACCTTTAATAAGTTTCACCAGTATCCTGCTAAGATGCACCGTAGGTGTG
>CAUYON010091044.1:0-63186 GCA_963573935.1 Arctocebus calabarensis
AACATCCTTTTTCTGTTTTCTTTTTTGAGACAGAGACTCAAGCTGTCACCCTGGATAGGTTCACAGCAACCTCCAATTCCTGGGCTCAAGCGAGTCTCCTGCCTCTGCCTCCCAAGTAGCTGGTACTACAGGCGTCTGCCACAATGCCCTGCCAATTTTTGGTTGCAGCCATCATTGTTGTTTGGTGGGCCCGGGCTGGATTCGAACCTAGCTCAGGTGTACGTGGCTGGCGCCTTAGCCACTTGAGCCACAGGTGCCAAGCCTTTATTTTATTAGTATTTTTTTTAATAGAGACAGAGTCTCATTTTATCGCTCTTGGCATCACACAGCTCACAGCAACCTCCAATCCCTGGGTTTAGGCGATTCTCTTGCCTCAGCCTCCCTAGTAGCTGGGACTACAGGCGCCCACCACAAGGCCCGGCTATTTTTTTGTTGCAGTGTGGCCGGGGCCGGGTTTGAACCCACCACCCTCGGTATATGGGGCTGATGCCCTACCCACTGAGCCACAGGCGCCACCCCAGCAAAATTTTTTTATTTTGATGATCTCTAGGTTGTCAAATTTCTCTTTTATGTATCATGCTTTTGATGTTCATCTTGTATCCTCTAACCTTGCTGAACTCATTGACTAGATTCTGGAGGCTGTTTTTGTGGATTCCCTGGGATTATTTCCCCTTCATTCCTGAAAGATAGTTTCTTTTTTTTTTTTTATTGAGACAGAGCCTCAAGCTGTCCCCCTGGATAGAGTGCAATGGCATCACAGCTCACAGCGACCTCCAATTCCTGGGCTCAAGCGAGTCTCCTGCCTCTGCCTCCCAAGTAGCTGGGACTACAGGCGCCCGCCACAACGCCTGGCCGTTTTTTGGTTGCAGCCGTCATTGTTGTTTTGTTTGGCGGCCCGGGCTGGACTCGAACCCGCCAGCTCAGGTATACGTGGCTGGTGCCTTAGCCCCCTGAGCCACAGGCGCCAAGCCCCTGAAAGATAGTTTCATTGTTTTTGCAGCTGATGCTTCTTTCAGTACTTGAAAAATGTCATGCCACCTTCTCTGATCTCCACAGCTTTGGATGAGAAACCCGCCATTATTCAAATTGGGGTTCCTCTGTAGGTAAGGTATTGTCTCTCTCTGGCTGCTTTCAGGATCTTTTCTCTTTGTCCTCAGTTTTCACAAGTTTAATTACGATGTGCCTTAGCATGGATTTGGGGTGTGGGTTATTCTGTTTGGAATTTTCTCAGCTTCTTGAATCTGCTGATTTAGATTAATCAAATTTTGGATATTTTCGGGCATTATTACTTCAATTGCTCTTTCAGCCCCATTCTCTTGGTCCTCTCCTACTGACACTATAATGATACAAATGCTGGTCTAATATTTCCATATGGGCCCCTGAGATCCCCTTTGTATATACCCATTTCCCCCATTATACTAACTCCTGTCATTCAGATTGGGTAAATTCTGTTGATCTGTTCTCAACTGCACTGATTTTATCCTCTGTCATTATCTCCCCTTTCCTATTGAGGCCATTCAGTAAGTTTTTATTTCTGTGATTATATTTTTTAGTTCTATAATTTCCATTTAGTTCTTCTGTATAACTTCTATTTTTTCCTGAGGTTCTGAAGTTTTCTATTTTTAAAATTGGTTTCAATAGAATTTGTAATTGATTGTTGAAACATTATTATTATGGTTGCTTTAAAATCCTTGCCAGATTATTCCAACATCTGATTCATCTCAGTGTTGGTGTCAGTTGATTCTTTTCACATTCAAGTTGTGATATTCCTAGTTCTTGGTATGACGGGTGAGTTTTCATTGTACGCTATCATATTAGGAGACTCTAGGTCAGCAGTTCTCAACCTGTGGGGTGTGACTCCTTTTGAACAATGAAAATACACTGCGGCAGGAAGGTTGAGAACCGCCGCTCTAGGTCCTATTAAATTTTCCTGTTAGTAATCACCCTGTTTAAATGTAGCATTCAGGTCCTGGTTTACTTTTGTGGGGTGAGGTTCCAAGGACAATTTCATTTTCAGAGACTGTACAGTGTTATTTTCATCCGCGTGGTTTATCTGGTGCTCCTTGGCTCTTGCTGGTGCTGCCTAAGTGGGCAGGGGGTTTTCCAGGCCAGGCTGCCTGGAGTTTTAGGTGAGTTCGGGTGAGTTTCAGGTCCAGGGTAAAGGAAGAGTGCTTCTTCAGGCTGCTTATTGTCAGTGGAGCACCTAGTGGTGCTCGGCTCCATTGGAGTTGTTAGAGAGACTTCTGTTCAATTTGTAAGAGGAATGAGCTACCTGGGCTGCCTTCTGTGACTAGATTAGGGGTCAGGAAACAGCAAGCCTGGGTCATCTTCTGCCAGGTGGCAGATACCTAAGACACCCTGCCACTGAGTTGTTCCTTCATTCTCCAAACCAATAAATAGGCCATTTTCTTGCCACCTTTCATAGTTGTCCTTCGATTGCCTCTGCAGTATTACATTGTTTATAGTTGTTCTTAGAGCACCAAAAAGCCCACTGGAAGCTCAGCATCAGAGAAGGGACTTCACTGTGGGATGATCTGGCCAGGCTCTTAGAGACCCTTAGTTAATGACTTTTTTTTCCCCTCTGGGGTTGCCAGATCTCCCCATTTTAATTCCCTGTTTAGAAGTCATACCTGGCCTGCCAGCTTTCTGGGAGCTGAACGGGAACATGGGATTTCCATTTAGGATGTGGAGTTGCTCTCAGATCATTCAGTGTTCATATTGCACCACCACTTTCCTCTCGCCTGGGTGTGCCTTAGTCAAGAGCTAGCTCTCTTGTGTATCTTCTTCAGAAATGAAACCATTGATTTCTACCCAGGTGGTTGGTGATGGTATTCTTTGGGTCTAATTGCTTCTGAAAGAATTTTATAACCAATTCTCTTGTTTGCAGCCTTTTCCTATATTGTTCAGGGTACCTGGTCCTGGGGATGCTGGGATTGTTCCCATTGCTGACTCACGGTCAGGGCTGCCAAGCTGCTCACCCACATCACCTGCTTTCCAGAATCCATGGTGTGTTGTTCCTGTGTCCCTATGGAGTATGTTGTATGCTATATCCCTGGGAGTTTTCTTTTAACCCTCTACTTTAATTGCAAGAAGACTTCAGAAGCAAAAATAAATATGTGCATTTAATCTGTCATCGTTAACTGGAAAGCTTGCTTCATTTCTCTTGCTGTAAAATGAGATCAGAAGCAGTGATGAATTTGGTTCCGTAAACATGAGTAAGGCATGAAGTCCATGGATGGAGACATTAGCAGAAATGTGGCAAGCAGAGAAGGAGAATCCAGATTTAGAGTGCTTATCAGCAGGACTTAGTAGGGTGACCATTGACTTCAGTTCCTAGGAACCCTGCCCTCCGTGAGCCACTCCAAGGATCCCTGTAGGCCAAACCATCCAATTACCACCCACTCCAACCCTAATTTTGTCTTTACACTTATGAGCCATTGCTTGGCCATTGTCACCTCTAAGATCCCCTTATCTGTCCCCTTGGGGTGGACACTTCAAACGCAAAGGTTCCTACCCGCATCCTTGGCCACTGTAGCACAGGTCAAAGTTGCCAGCATGCCTCACTATATGTCATTGATGATGGGTGACAGTGTCCTCTAAGCCTTCTCAGCAAACATCGATGGGGATAAAGTTCACAGGAAGTATATCCACACCAACATTCCAGGCTCCCTGTCTCTGTGCTCTTTCTCTATGTCACATGAGAGCATTTCCACCATCTCAGCTTCTTATAGCACAGGCCACCTTTAACCCAGAAGTCACAGAGTGACTAGAAAGCAGATTAGTGCTTGGGAGCATGTGGGCAGAGATGAGGGAGGGGTTTAGTATGAGGAGCCTGACACTGAGGCACACATCTCTAGTTTTAGCTACTCCAGAGGTTGAAGTAGGACGATGGCTTGAGCCCAGGAGTGCTGGGCTGTAACATGCTGTGCCGATCAGGTGTCTGCAGTAAGTTCAGCACCAATATGGCGATCTCTCGGGAGCAGAGGACCACCAGGTTTCCTAAGGAGCAGTGAATCCACTTAGGTCAGAAACAGGCACAGTTCAAAACGCCCATGCTGATCAGCAATGATAGCACAACTGTGAAAAGCCACTGTACTCCAGCCTGGGGAACACAGTAAAACTTTGTCTCTTTAAAAAAAAAAAAAAAAAGGCATAAGGAAACTTCCAGGAAGATGGGTATGTTTCCTATTTTAATTGTAATGGTGCAGGCTTCCTAGGCGTGTATTCATATGTCAAAAGTTACATGTGCAGTTTATCACATGTCACTTATGCCTCAATAAAGCTGTTTTAAAAAAACATTAAATTGCTATTTGCTGGCCATTTAAAATTCAGTTTCCATAGGATGAAAAAAATAATACCTACCTCATAACTTTGGGGTGAAGACCAAATGAGTAAAACTTACAAGGATGACATAAGATGAAATCTTCGCCTGGATATGGTTAAAAGCCTTGGAGTCACCCTTCCTTCTCTATTTCTCCTCCACCCACATGCAATCCCTGGGCATCTTCTAGGATGATTCGTTGAGTGGGTAGGGGCAGAGATGACACAGGGTTAGCTGTGACTTGGTGGCTTGATAAGTATGGAAGTGGAGTGATGGGTTCATGGGGGAGGGTCAGAGTATTATCCCTAATAATTACAAAATGAACAGAGGATCCCCATTTCTCTCAATGGAAAAGCCAGAGTCCTTACTCTGACCCACATGACCCTACTGAACACCTTTCCCTAACCTCTCTCCTCATCTCCCCCTACTTGCATCACTCTTCCAGCACTGCTAACCTGAGGCTCGTGGATCACTTGAGCTCTCGAGTTCGAGACCAGCCTCAGCAATAGTTAAACCCTGTCTCTAAAAAAAAAAAAAAAAAGAAAAAATAGCCAGACATTGTGTTGGGTGCCTGTAGTCCCAGCTACTCAGGAAGCTGACGCAAGAGGATCACTTGAGCCCAAGAGTCTGAGTTGCTGTAAGCTATGATGCCAAGGCACTCTACTGAGGGGAAGAAAGTGAGACTTTCTCTAAAAAAAAATAAAATAAAATCACTGTGACCTTTGCCTTTTCTTCCCACTTTCCTGGTTCACTTGTCTCCACAGCTAGCACCATCACCCAACATCCTAGATAACTATTTGTTGCAGTTTCCCACCTACCCCTTTCCCTCAATGAATGGAAGCTCTTTAAAGTCAGGAATTCCTGTGTGATTTTCTCACTGCAGAATCCTCAGCCATCAGAACAGTGCACGGTAGGCTCTTGATGAATGAGCCACATATAAATATCTGGTAGGGAGTGAGCACTTTGGGATCCATCATGACCTAAAAATATCTCATTAAGTCATTTGATACATATAAGTTAATTGTTCAGTCAGTACCTTTGATCCTGGTCTTTGGAAAATGAGACTACAATTAATGGACATTTGATTAATTCTTGGGAAGCAGCAAGGTAGGGAGGGATTCCCACAGTTTTTGGAGGTGGGCAGATAGGCTGTGAATCCCAGCCAAGTTGCTGAGCCTCTCAGTAGCTCCTCACTGACTGTGCTTATGAAAAATGGCCTGTAGACCACCGCCTGCCCTGTCTGAGTCCCAGCCTTTCAGCAAGATAGACAAGACCACCTCCAGGGGCTGCCCAGGTGCTCTGCCCCTCTGGCCCTTCTGGTGGAGTGCATGAGGGACAGTCAGATGTACTGCTCAGGAGGGACAGGCGGTGACATTGCTGAGACCACAAAAGGGAGGTGACTCAGTCCTGGCCCAGCTTGAGGTCTTCTCTCCTATCCCTCCTCTTCCCAAGCCCAAGGTTATAAACAAGTGACTCAGAAGAACGATGGAGGAGTGCCCCATACAGTTCACACACGTGTCCCAGGGGCTAAATTTAATCCACAGCTGCAGTCGCTGGCACTTTGGGAACAAGTTAATCTTGGTGGCTGAGGCTGATGAGTATGTGTGTGGAGGTAGGAGTATAGGGTGGTCAGGACTCCAGAGCAGGGTGGGCATTGAGATCGGCTGTCCTAGGACTCAACTCTGACCCCTTAGACCAGCAGGTCTCAACCTGTGGGTTGTAACCCCTTTGTAACAAATGAAAATATATCCTGCATTTCAGATATTTACATAACGATTCATAACAGTAGCAAAATTACAGTTATGAAGTAGCAATGAAAATAATTTTATGGTTGGGGGTCACCACAACATGAGGAACTGCATTAAAGGGTTGTGGCATTAGGAGGCATGAGGAAGATTGAGAACCACTGCCTTAGACCACAGACAGGGTGTAAGGCAGCGAGGCCAGGCAGGTATAGACCAAGGGCAATGAGTATAAACGCAGGGTTTAAACACCTAGAATGGTAGAATCCTAGGGAAGTAGTTTTCTAGCACATCTGTCATCTTAGTGTTAGAACCGTCTAACTGTTCTCCCTTAGCACCTTAGCAGAACTGAACTGAGGTTCTCCACCTCCTCACTGTGTGGGAGGAAAAACTGAGGATTAACAGAGACCTCACTTGCCCCAGGTCCTAGGGAAAGTCATGACCTTATTTGCCTAAGGCACCTTCCTGCTTTCTTGCAAAAAGGAGGGTCTCAGAGCTGAGGCAGAAAGAGGAAAAGCTCTTCCCATTTTAAAGATGGTCAAGAAGGCCCCCACTCAAAGAAGCCCCCCAAAGAGTGCATGCTGCAACCAAGTTCTGAGCAGGAAACCCAGGCATCCTATATGCAGGAGTGAGATATACTCCAGGGAGGAAGATGGAGGGACCAGGATGGAGAAGGCAGGAAGGGAGCCCCTGAAAGAGGCTCCTGGACTGAGGGTCAGAGCTTGGGCCACCCTCCCTCCCAAGTAGACCTTCAGAGTGCGGGACTCAGGGACTCCAGAGTCAATCCTTGCTGTTACTATTTATAAGCGAAGTAACAAGGTCCTTACCCAAAAGGTAAGCTAGATATCCCGCCCCCGTCCGATGAGCCCCCAGTGCTGAGTCAAAGCCGCTCAGGGAGCGGGCCTCTGCCCAGCTGTCCCCTGTGGTCATGTGCAGAGCAGGCGGCTCGCCTTACAGGGCTGGGGCCATTTCTATATATAGCCCAGCGCCGACAGCTGCACAGTCTGAGCGCACCCCAGCAGGAAAGCAAGTGTACATACAGAGAGGAGCCCCCCAGCACTGTCGCTGCACCTTAGGCCCCCGCCATGACGCTGGGCTTGGAGCAGGCGGAGGAGCAGCGGTTGTACCAGCAGACGCTCCTGCAAGACGGGCTCAAGGACATGCTGGACCACGGCAAGTTCCTCGACTGTGTGGTGCGGGCGGGCGAGCGCGAGTTTCCGTGCCACCGCCTGGTGCTGGCCGCCTGCAGCCCCTACTTCCGGGAGCGCTTCCTAGCCGAGCCGGCGGGCACAGGGGAGCTGCGCCTGGAGGAGGTGTCCCCGGACGTGGTGGCCCAGGTGCTGAACTACCTGTACACGTCGGAGATCTCTCTGGACGAGGCGAGTGTGCAGGATTTGTTCGCCGCGGCGCACCGCTTCCAGATCCCGTCTATCTTCACCATCTGCGTGTCCTTCCTGCAGAAGCGCCTGTGCCTCTCCAACTGCCTGGCCGTCTTCCGCCTCGGCCTGCTGCTCGACTGCGCGCGCCTCGCGGTGGCTGCCCGCGACTTCATCTGTGCGCACTTCATTCTGGTGGCGCGCGACGCCGACTTCCTGGGACTCTCGGCGGACGAGCTCATCGCCATCATCTCCAGTGATGGCCTCAACGTGGAGAAGGAGGAGGCGGTGTTCGAGGCGGTGATGCGGTGGGCAGGTAGCGGCGACGGCGAGGCGCAGGCGGAGCGCCAGCGCGCGCTGCCCACCGTCTTCGAGAGCGTGCGCTGCCGCCTGCTGCCGCGCACCTTTCTAGAGACCCGCGTGGAGCGCCACCCTCTTGTACGTGCGCAGCCCGAGTTGCTGCGCAAGGTGCAGATGGTGAAGGATGCGCACGAGGGCCGCATCACCATGCTGCGCAAGAAGAAGAAGGGGAAGGAGGCAGCTGGGACCAAGGAGGCCGGCAAAAGCACTTCCCAAGCCAAAGAGGCCGATAAAAGCACCGCCGAAGCCAAGGAGGATGAGGAGGACGAATGTGTCCTCCCTGGGATCCTCAATGACACCCTTCGCTTTGGCATGTTCCTGCAGGACCTTATCTTCATGATCAGCGAGGAGGGCGCTGTGGCCTACGATCCCGCAGCCAATGAGTGCTACTGTGCCTCCCTCTCCAACCAGGTCCCCAAGAACCATGTCAGCTTGGTCACCAAGGAGAACCAAGTCTTTGTGGCTGGGGGCCTCTTCTACAACGAGGACAACAAAGAGGATCCAATGAGTGCTTACTTCCTCCAGGTGCCTAGCCAGTGTGGGAAGCTAGTACTGGGTTCTGGACACTGGGCAGCAGCCTACGGCCCGGGAAGAGCCTGGGTCAACACTGGGGAATATCACTGGGTCTAGGGTGAGATGTAGACGCGAAGTTGACTGACAGCCACTGACCTAAAGGGCAGCATAACTTCGTGTCTCTACTTCAGGGGCATACACTGGAGGCCCTTGGTCCTGCGTGTGGCTGGGGTCAGGCACAAAAAGGAGGAACAAGGTCAGTGTAGGGATCCTGACCAGGGCCTTTGCATGAGGGCCAGGACGGGGGCCCAGAACAAAAGTGCTCCAGACTAAGCGCCTATCCTGCCTAATCCTCCCATTGTTCAGATGATGAAACTGAGGCCCAAGAAAGATCGGTAGGGTGGAGTGCTCAGTCCATGTTAGGAGTGTGACTATGAGAGCTCAGAGGATAGAGAGTATTTCCTGGGTACTGGCTATGTAGGTTTGAGCCTTGTCAGTTGGGTGGGATTTGAAGTGTTTCTGGCTATGGAAAGGTAAGCAAAGGACAGAACCAGGGATGAGCCTTGTGAGTGGTGTGCTCAGTGAGGCCTGACCAGCGACAGGAGTGAGGGGCAGCTTGGTGCTAGGGTCAAGTCACAGGCCTTGCGTTTAGACGGGGAATGGGGGCAGCTCCATCAGTTACTACCTCAGCAGTGAGGGCACATTGTTTATTCTCTCTGGGCCTTTGTTTGTAAGTGGTAATATTTTTCCTGCTTAGTCATTTGAAGGTTAAGTGATGCTTATAAAGTGCTCAGCTCCCAGAAAATTTTCCAAAAAGATGATAAACTCTTTATTATAAGGTTGTGGAGGTGGACAAGGCTGCAGACTTTCGATTTTAAGGGGTGAATGGCAGGCCTGTGTTTGGAAGTGTCCTGGACAGTGGGATGGGGTGTAGAGCAAGGGGCGGGAGAGCCTCCACGTGGAATTACACTGGGGAGGCGCCAAGGCCACAGCTGGACTCTCTCAGAGCTCCTCACAGCTGTGCTGTGGCGCCCATCACCCTGCTGTCAAGGTGGTCTCTGGGCACCTACCCAGGGTGGGAGCACTCAGCTCTCAGCCTGATGGAGGAGCTGCGTCGCTCAGGCCTGCTTCCAGAGGCCCGGCCCAGACTCCTCTGTGATCCGGTGGGTGGCTGGCTGGGCAGGGCTGGGCTGGGGCAGTCAGGTGGGGGAAACTGATGGATAAACCCTGCCCGCAGTTTGACCACCTAGACTCAGAGTGGCTGGGGATGCCTCCGCTGCCCTCGCCGCGCTGCCTCTTTGGCCTGGGAGAGGCTCTAAACTCCATCTACGTGGTCGGCGGCCGAGAGATCAAGGACGATGAGCGCTGCCTGGACTCGGTCTTGTGCTACGACAGACTGTGAGAGGGGGGGGCTGGGGGCGGGGCCGGGAGAGAGGGGTCCGAGGGTTGAGGGGGCGGGGAGGGGAAGGGAGGACCCGAGGCCCGGGCCTAGAGCAGAGGTGAGGGTGAGTAGCAGCGGGGTGCGGGGGGTGGGGGAGGTGCGAGGGACCGAGAGGTCTGGGAAGCACCTGGGAAGCACCTGGGAAGCACCGGCAGCGCATCGGGCGCACCTGAAGTGTGGTCGCGAGGGTGAGAGAAAGGCGGAGCGCTTGTCTGAGCCGGGTGTCCGCCCCCACCGGTCTCCTCCAGGTCGTTCAAATGGGGCGAATCGGACCCGCTGCCTTACGCGGTGTACGGCCATGCAGTGCTCTCCCACATGGACCTTGTCTACGTCGTTGGCGGCAAAGGCAGCGACAGGTGAGGCTTGGGCCTGCAGAGAGTCTGCAGTAGCGAACAGAAGCAGGTCTCCCGGGGCAAGTGGGAAGGTGGCTTCCCACCACCCTGCTCCCTCTTCTCTGCACCCACTCACCGCCCCGCGCTCCACAGGAAGTGTCTGAAGAAAGTGTGCGTCTATGACCCCAAGAAGTTCGAATGGAAAGAATTGGCACCTATGCAGACTGCCCGCTCACTCTTCGGTGCTACCATCCATGACGGCCGCATTTTTGTGGTGGCTGGGGTCACCGACACAGGGCTGACCAGCTCTGCTGAGGTGTACAGCATCGCGGACAACAAGTATGGCAGCTCGCTCCGCCTCCCCCTAAGGACGGCTGTGTGCTTTGGGCCTGTGTGGGACCTGGCCGGAGTTGTAGTCTCCGTTTTGGGTTTCCACCGCTGCACTTAGACATCAGTACGGAAATTGTGCCTCTCTTCTGATCAGCAGTGCCTGGGGTGGGGGCTCCCCTTGCAGGGTGGGCAAGGATTAGGGCCAGTCTGGTCTGCAAAGGGAGCTCTGGGGGAGGGGGTTGGGGATACGGGTTCCTCCTTCAGGGACTGATTCCAGGCAGTGGCAGGATGCAGCAGTGAACAAGACAGAAGCTTCTCTACCGGGAACATCAAGAAAGAGAAAACTGAGCTGACAGACAGTTGTACTCAGTCAGCAAAAGGGATGAGGGCAGGTGGGAGGAGGATGCCCAGGCAAAGGAAACTTGGTGCCAAGAGTTAGGAGAAAAGAGGCAGAACCCCCTGAAGGGAAGGCATTGCTCAGGCTGAATGCGGGGTGAGGGGGTCAAGGGAAGTGGGATGGCTGGGGCTGGGGCTGGAGGGGGCTTCAGGGGAAAGGCAATGAAATGCCTATCATCAGTGGAGGGGGGTCCGCGAGGATGCGCTGGAGAGAGACTTAAGCCAGGGCTTCTCTCCCCTCGATAAGCATGAGAATCTTCCCCAGGAGTATGTTAAAATGCAGATTCTCAGGCTCAGGGAGGGTCTGTTTCTAACCAACCCCCAGGTGATGTTGAGCCTCCTGGTACACAAGAGTTTAGGAGGTGGAATAGGCTTAGCAATTGATTGGATTGTAAGGGTTAGTGAGGGGCAGAGGTAGGTGCTTTTGAGCGAAGGTGGGACGCCATTTATTGGAGAACCATTGGGGTGAGATAGGGAAAGTGAGGGTCCAGGTAGGACATGGATTTGAGGTACTTAGGGGTGTCCAAGAGGAGCCCTCTGGGGCAGAGAGGGGGATGAGCTGGAAGTGGAGATCTAGGGTCAACAGCACACGGAGGGACCAAGCTCCCCTAGGAGCGAAGGTGTTAACTGTGAGGAGTTGAGGCCCGTGCTCCCAGGGAGGGTAGAGACAGGTAGGGTATCCAGGAAGGAGTCGGAGAAGGTGAGCCTGGAAGGTAGCTGGTGTAAGTCACATCAGCAGTGGCTTGTGCTGTGGGCCCTGTAGTGATCATGAACCTCAGTGAGAGCAGTTTTGGAAGGTGAGGATGAAAGCCCCAGCAGGAGCCAGGTGAGTGGAGAGGACTTGGGAAAGCTGTGTGTGTGGGAAGAGGGATGGACAGGAGGTGAGGGATGGAGCATTGCTGGCCACTAAGGGGCAAGAGGACTGTGTCAGGACAAGGCCAGGACCTGCCGGGAGCTGGGGTTGTGAGTTGGCAGGCAGAAGTTAGTTCAGGAGAGGAGCGGGGAGTGGGGATATCCGTGGCCTTCACTAGGTAGCTTGGACGGAATGACAGGGAGACAAGGAAGGGAAAGGGGAGGAGCTAGAGACTATGAGGGAAGTGACCACCAGAGGAGGGAAGGGGAGCCAAGTCGGGATGCTCTTAGTGCCAGGTGGGGGCACCAGGTAGGCACTCCCAAGAGGGTTGGAAAACAGGAGTTTATGCTGGGAGCATGGGAGCCTGAGATTCAGATTGCAGAGGAATGCAGCAGACGTTGTGGGTGCTGGTGGCCTGATGGTCTCTGGGTTTACTGAGGCCCCCAGTCATGCCCCTCCTCACCACCCCCCCACAGGTGGGCGCCCTTTGAGGCCTTCCCGCAGGAGCGCAGCTCACTCAGCCTGGTCAGCCTGGCAGGCACTCTCTATGCCCTCAGTGGCTTTGCCACACTGGAGACTGAGTCGGGAGAGTTGGTGCCCACAGAGCTCAACGACATCTGGAGGTGAGCCCAGCCCCGGGGAAGGGAGAGGGGAACCAGGAGCAAGGCTGACACCTCATAGCACCATACAGGGCCCCCAGGCACCTGGCAAGCTCATCTGGAGTGAAGCTGATCCCTCCTACAGGGAGCCTTGCTCAGCTCCTGGCTCTTGCCAGTCTGCTTGGGAAGGTCTGGGTTTGCACATAGGGTACCCCCTTGTCACTGCAGAGCACCAACAGGGCTGCAGACAGGAGATGAGCCCAGGCTTAGGGCACAGACACATGGAAATAGGGCCTAGTAGCATCCGGCTTTCCCCCTTCCCTGCCTTCTGGGGACTGGTCTGGCGGGAGAGCTGAGGCCAGGACTGGGAACTGGGAAGTAGCTGGACCCCAGCTTCTCAGACCCATTGCTTTCTGTGGATGCCCCTTCCTGGGGCTGGGAGAAAGGGGTTTTACCCTCAATGCTGCAGACAGCCCGTGGGGAGCAGAGCGGTTGGGAGAGGGCTTCTTGGAGATGGAGTATGGAGATTCTCAAGGGGAGGAAACTGGGGTTTGTGTGGGGTGTAGACCTTGTTGGAGGGAAGTGGATGCTGAGGAATGTGAGAATCCTTGAGAAGCAGCCTTTCCCAGAGAGGATGGCCCTTCCTAGAATGTGAGGTGGATGTTCTTTATGGCAGATCTTCCGGAGATCTCTTTTCCCAGAACACAGGACTTTCCCAGGAGTAGATCTACCTAGAGACAGGCCTGGCACTGGAGAAACTTCCTGGTGATGGGCCCAGCACACTCGGCCGCCCCTGTTGACTGGGTTCCACTCTGCACTCAGCTGACCAAGCTCTTTCACTCCCCTCTCCAGGTATAATGAGGATGAGAAGAAGTGGGAGGGTGTCCTGCGGGAGATCGCCTACGCAGCAGGTGCCACCTTCCTGCCTGTGCGGCTCAATGTGCTGCGCCTGACCAAGATGTGACCAGCCCAAAGGGCCTAAGCCAGCACCTCCCATCCTGCGGCCCGCACAGACCTGGCCTCGTGGGGGCTCCAAGGAGGAAACCAGAGCCCACCTGGATCTAGTTATGGTGCCCAAGGGGCTGCTTCAGCCAGGAAAGGGAAATCATTGCCTCGTCCTAGCTTTTGGGCAGGGATAAGACACTAGACTCTTCTCCAGAGTTACCATTTCCCTCTGGGTCTTGGTCCATGAGCCAGAACCACAGGGATGGATCCCAGGTGTATCCTGGCCCTGGCCCAGCCTAGTGGTATGTGCTGGGTAAGTCCCCACAGAACTCAGTCTCCTCATTGTCAGATGAGAGCATCCCCATCAAGCACACCTTACGGCAGAACATCTCCTTCATTAAGAAGAATAAAGTGCCTTCTGAGCAAGCAGCTCAGAGAGTCTGGAATCAGGAGCCACGTCAGTAAGCTGGTGGTTTGAAGATTCCAGGCTGCAGTGTTCTGTGGTTGGGTCATCAGGGTCGGTGGTCTCTGCCCTCCATGTGGTGTCTCCACACTGTGTGTGGCCCTCCCTGAGGCCTACAGTCCACAGCTCCTCAGCCAGCATAGACTGGGAGAAGGGGCAGAGAACAGCAAGCTGTGGTAGAAAAGTCTTTTATTCTATCAGTCAGCCCCATCTGGCCTGGCCTGCGCCTGGGACCCAAGAATAGCTGAGCAGAACGTGTCCCCCCCCCCGCCCCCACCTACTCCGGCTTCTCTTTGTCCCGTGTCTGCTCCTCCTCCAGTGCCAGGGTTCGCTCACGCTCCTTCACCAGCTGGACACCACAGTAGGTGACAAACATGATGGCCAGTGTGGTCTGTGGGAACCCTGTGCAGAAAATAAGTCATCAATACCCAAGAGCAGCACCCCTTCCTCAGCAAATCTCTTCTCAGCCCTCTCCCGACTCAACCAGCCCTCCATGCCAAGACCCTGGTGTATTGGGCGGGGTAGGGGGCATTTCAGAAGGTCATAGTCCTAGACAGTGATACCTGGCACGTTCTGTTTCCCCACACCCCTGTCTCTCACCTGTAAGTAGCAGACGCCGGGCCACCAGCTCTGTGAACTCAAGGCTGTTCAGGCTCACAAGGTTGTACATGATGATAGCCCAGAAGTTCATGGCTCCGAAGAGGGCCCGGACCCTGCGGGACATCTGCTCCGACAGAGAAGCCTGCCCAGTTCCCGACAGCATTGGAAGCAGGACAAGAGGTCCAAAGGAAACAGGACATAGTTGGTCTGTGGCTTAGCCCATCACTCAGGTCCTAGGGATATGCCTGGGTCTCGGAGTCCCAGGCCCACTCTCCATCATTGTTAAACTTGGGAAAACTGAGGTGCAGAGCAGGCAAGGCCTGACCAGCACAACCAGGCCCAGGTGATCCATTCCCCACAGAAGGAAGGCGGAGGGCCAGGTTCCTACAGGAGGAACCATTGTCCTGATGGCCAGAGAGTGACAGTGACAAAGTTCTGGATGGAGGGCCAATTGTTTGGAGAACCCTACAAAGCAGTGGTTCCCATACTCCCCCTGTGAGCCAGTTGGTCCCAGCCCAGCCCTTCCCTGCTTACCTCTGTTCGTGCTAGGGGTCCCCACTCTGCCAGCTTCTGCACCCAGAGCTCAAAGTTAAGGCCAAAGCAGTTAAGGAATGACCATAAGTAGACAATATCACAAGGCCCGAGCCACAAAGTGGTGATGGCAAATGTGGCCACTGAGGCTGCCAGCTCTGGGATCACCTGGGAGTGTTGCCCACCAATGTGGTCATACACGTATCTGCAGGAAAAATGGGAGAAGGGGCCAAAGGGGGTGTGCGAAGGAGCAGGTATGACACGGGCAGAGGACACAAACAGGCAGCCCTCCTTAGCACGGTCACTCTGGTCATTCAATGTCCCTGACTTCTGGTAGCTGCTTCTCTGCCCAGCTTCACACTTGGGGCGCTCAGCCTCGGACTGCCTAGCTCTGTTCACTTATTCCCCAGTGGATCTCATCCAGACCCAAGAAAGACCCATTAGTCTCTATACTAATGACCCCAAATCTATGCCTTTAGCCCAGTCTCTCCAACGGCTACAGACATCTCACTCAGATGACTGAGTCCCTCGTCCTTGCCCCAAGCCCCCCGTTCCCAACTCAGTTATTGGCACCACAGTTCAGTTGTTCAGGCTGTAAGCCTTGGGGCCTGCCTAGACTCTCAGTTTCCCCCGTGGCCCACAGCCCAGCAAGCCAGAGAATTCTGTTTCTCTGCTCAGTCCTGATTCCACTAGGGAGTGCTCACCACCCCTCCACTCCCCAGTCAGGGTGGTCGCCTCCTCACACTGGGTACTTCAAGAGCCTCTTGGGTGGTCTTCCCTCTTCTGCCTTTGCCTCTACAGTCCATTTTCCACACAGCAGACAGAGGCAGCTTTTAGGAGTGTAGCTCAGGTCACATCACTTCCATGATTTAACACCCCCCCCAACCCCTGTGGCCTCCATTTCAACCAGAATAAGCTCAACTGCCTTCCTCTGTCTGAGAGAGCCCATGTTACCTAGTTTCTGCTCCCTCCCTGACCTCCTGTCTACCCATCTACCCTGCTGGCCTTGCTGCCTTTAGACACACTCAGTCGGTCTGTGCTTCAAAAGACTGTGTACTTCTTGTTCCTTCTGCATGGAGTTCTCTTTCCCAGATCTTCTTGTTACTCAAGTCTGTTCAAATAGCATTTCCTCAGAAAAGCCTGCCCAGACCCTGATCAGAGAAGCTTCTACCCTGCTGCCAACTTCAATCCCATTACACGTCTTACTCTCTTCACAACACTTACCACTCTCTAAAATTATCTCATTTGTTTGTTTACCTGTCTATGGTCTGTTTCACCCCACTAGACTGTAAGTTCCATGAGTTCAGGGTCTTTGCCATGTTCACTGCTGTATCCCCAGTGCCTAGAACAGTGCCTGGCACATAGTAGGTGCTCAATAAATATTTGTTAAATAAATTCAGTGGGAAACCCATTGAGTAACCGGGTTCTCCATTCTGCGACCTTCTGATTTTCATTATCTATTTTTTCTCCACTCCACCTCAGCCACCCACACCCAGGGCCACACCCCAACTTTGTCACCACTTAAAATTTCACTCCTTCCTAATTCCCACTCTGCCCAGCCCCTGCTGACCTGGTCCCCAGCTTCAGTTCTTCAGTCCCATTGATCCTGTGATCCTCCCATCGTCACCACCTTCCTTAACGGGCTGATCTCAGGCCACTGCTCCTCCAATGAGTCATCATTGTAAGTAACCTAATACCCGTATCCCTCACCTCCTCCTTCTCACTCAGAGAGCCCAGTCACCTACTTTCTCCTCACCTGCACCCAAGCAGCTAAGCCCTGAGGGAGAAAATCATACATCTTCACACACTGGAGTCTGCACATCCACTACCTCCAACACCAGCCCGGCTCTCAGTGTCAAGGTTCCTCTAGTCGGCTCTTCTCCCAGCCCCTGTGATGGCTGCTGTGCCCTTATCCCTCGGCGAGTGGGAGTGGGTGGTGGGGACCCAGGTGGTGCAGGCAGGGTGGGGAGGCCTGGATGCTGTCTCCTTCCTAGCTGCCAACCCCACAGTTCTCCACTGATGACTGTGAGGCTTACTTCACAATGAAGACCAAAGCCTTCGCCTGGATTCTCTTGCTTTTCTACACTAACCTGCCCTTCTTCTGTGTTCACCTGGGGTCTCCTCCTCCCAAAGCTGGGCCTGTGCCTGGACCTGGATGCTGTCGCCTCCTCCCTTCCCAGGGACCTTGCTTCCTTTCTCAGTCACCACTTTACCCTGAAACACCAGCTCCTCTGTTGAATAATTCCCCTGGGCACGTTTCATGGTCTCCTATCTTGAAAACATTCCCTCCCTCTTCAGCCACTGCTCTGTCTTGTCCCTTCAGTCCCAGGCTTCTTCAGGAGTCACCTGCACACCCCCCTGTAATTCCTCATTTCCCTTCACATTTCCCCTACCCTGTATCTCCAGCAAAAGGCGAAAACACTAATCCTTAGCTTCCGTGACCCGAGCAGCATGCGACCCAGTTGTGCCGCCATGCCTGGGTAGTCTTCCCTTGGCTTCCAGGATGTCACACGGCCTTGATTCTGTGTCTCCTTCATCTCTGTCACTCCTGTCAGTCCCTCTGCCAGCTCTTCCTTCTCCCTCCAACCAGAGTCCTTTCAGGCCCAGTCTCGGCCGTCCCCCTCATTCCTCTTCTCTCAGCACTTGCTCTCCTCAGGTCTTATCCACTCCCAAGGCCAGAGGACCAGGTGCCCACACTCATAATATTCAGAGGATCATCAGTCCTCCATGCTTGTCTGGACCCCAGATCTTCAGATCCAACCACCTTCCTAACTCGCCACAGGGATGTCACCTACATTCCAACTAGACATTCCTCAACTGAATCCCTCTCTGAAACCACTCTCCACCTTCCCAGTCTGAGACAGGAATTTGGGAGTCATCTGCCTCTTCTTCCTGCACCCAGTGGAAGTTCTGCCAAGGGGTCCTCTCTCCACCTGTAGGACCCTCACCCAAGTTCAGACCTCTGTGTCTTTTACCTTGACCTCTGCTACAACCTTGTCTCTGCCCTCCTTGCTTCCTCTGACCCTGGGGTAGTGATCTTTAGAAACATAGACTGATCTTGGCACTGCCCTGCTCAGACACCTGGAAGGGTGGCTGTGACAACCCCCAGCCCTCAACTCACTTGCAAAGCCAGTCATTGATGCCACGGTCGAAGTGCCTGTGAGGAGAGAGCAGATGGGTGTGAATCTGCCAGGGGCAGAGTTCCCAGGGCAGAGGAAAGTGGGGGAAGAGGCCAGAGGAAAGTGGGGATCCCAGTCGCACCTCCCTCACCAGCACTCACGTTTCCCCAAAGACGTAGAGTGCTGTGATGCACTTTGGAGGCTGGGGTGGGTCCAGGTGGTCAAGGCGTGCCACGGTGTTGACAACACCAAAGAGGACGGCTGCTTTCACCCAGTCATACACCAGGTTTGAATAGGCTAGACCAGCTGAAGACAGGGCACCATCACTGCCTGGGGTTTACTGTGTCTAACTCCCCTTGCCAACGCCCAATTCCCAGAGAAGGCGTTGACCTTGGCCTTTCCTCATGGACACTTTCTCTTCCCAGGTGCTGGGGGAGTCCTTGCTCCTGGGTCCATCTCCACAGAGACCCCCTATCTCATCACTTCCTAAGGGAGACACCAGACCTAGCCTGCCCATGGAGTCACCATTACGGTTGTGGAAATCAGTCATTGCCTGGTGCAGCAGGGCAGGCGCTATGGGCTACTGCCGCTGCCTCACAGGACAGAGCTAATGCCAAGTCTCATGTGGTTAAGGATCAGTGCCTGCTCTCCTACCCTAGGGCCTCAGTTCCCCCAACTGTGACTCTATGGGAGTGCAACGGGTCTGTCTTCCTGGCGTGGCAGCCCAGCCCTGGTCCCTGCTCTGGCAACCCACCGAGGGCGCTGTCTGGGAGGTGGTTGGCAAATTTGAGGTCACTGGGGATGGTGAGGATGTAGAAGAAGTGGAAGAAGATGTCCACAGCCATAATGGCCACCACACTGAGGCCCGCCTGGGCCCTGATGCGCCATAGCTCACCCTCGGGCCTCACCGGCTCCACTTGGCTCACCTGGGGAATGCAAAGTGTCTGAGGGAGAGTCAAGCCCTGCCTGGGAAGCCCTGTCTGGGTGGCATGGGAGGAGACATGACCTTATCCAGGGGTCTTGCTTAAGGGTGAAGACACAGCCCTCTCTGGAGTCTGGGGGGCCCACAGTCAGCCTGGGTGGACCCAGTTCTGTCCTGAGAGTCCAATTTGAGAGAGAGGGGAACATTCACGACTTAGGAGTCCTGTCTGAGGGAGGAGACATGTCTCCCTCTTGTGAGCCCCAGCTTGGGGACTGAAGAGGGAGGGGACGTGCTTTCCTCCTGGAACCATGCCTGTGGATGGGGATATTCTATCCTGTCTGAGGAGTCCTATCTGAAATGGGAGCCCCCGTCCAAAAAGGGAGATCTAGCCATGTTCTGGGAGCCCACAGAGTCCCCTCACCTGGGCGTGGAAGCTATCAAAGGTCATGATGGGCCCAAAGAAGAAGAAAGGCAGGTAGAAGTTGTACTTGAGCAGGTCGGCTAGGGAGTAGTGACGGTCCGGGTGGGCGCAGTTCTCCAGCGCAAAGCTGGTGCAGCGCAGCACTGTGAAGCCGCTGCCCCCGTGGAACAGCACCTCTTGTAGATCAAAAGTGCCTGTTACGAACCCATTCTGGAGGGGAAAGAACAGGCCACCAGCTCACCAGGGTGCCTTCTGTCCCCAGGAAAAGCCCTTCAGATTCCCAGAGGGCCCACCTGGTCCCACCCCTCTCTCTCTTCCAGAGCCAGTGAGCACTGGCCACTGCTCCATCCCAGTAATGTGAAGGCAGAGAACAAGCTGGACATGTTCTTTTGGTGCAGGTGATCACCTTGCGGACGGGGCACAAAGACTTGAAGACAGAAGGAAAAGTAAAGGAAATCCTCAGGACACTTGGGCCAGGGCTTTGGATGAAGCGAGATGTTGGGATTGTAGCCCTGCACCCTCCACCCCTCTACCACTCCAGTACACACCTGCCAAGAGATTAGGGGGTCCATCTTGAAGGAGGCCAGGCTGGCCAGGCCGAGGCTGAGACAGAGCCAAGGCTGGCCCAAGAGTGAGGCCACATAGAGGCCCACACAGTGGCCGAGCAGCAGCAGCAGGTACCAAGGACCCATTGTGCCTGCCACAGCCAGAGCTCCATACATAGCATACATCCAGGAGCGGAGCTGTGGGCAAGGAGGAGGCTTCGCTTTACCTGTCTGTGCAAGTGGGGTGGGACGCCAGGGTAGGCTCCCCATATCCTACAGCTATAGAGGAGTGGGCGGGGGAGGCTGGGTAGCCCAGGTCCCACTCACCTGGGGGGCAACCATGGTGCAGAGTTTAGCAAACAGCACATGTCCTGAGAGGGCGAAGACAATGACATTGCGGAAGGAGGTGAACCACATCACCCACTCGAAGTCAGCCACGTCCTGGGCAGTCGGGGCAGGAGGGAGTGGGGCAGTTAGGGTGGGAGAGGGGCAGGATGGGCTGGCACCTACTGGTCACAGCTCCAGCACCTCCCCGTCCTCATGTTCTTAGGCATCATGTGAGAGCAGCAGCTGAGGTCCCCGCATGAATAAGTAGAGAGGAATAAAGGGCCCTGCCCCTCAAAGTGTGTCTCTCCTCAGCACATTGCCTGACCTCCACCATTACTCCTTTGTTCCTAGGAAGGGTGCTGGCGGAGCCTCCTGCCAAAGCACCTCTCCACAGATGTGACCTGTTTCCTAAATGGACACAGGAGGGGCCCGTGGAGAAGATGCAAGCACAAGAGTTCAAGCCAGAGACCTCAGTCTCGTGGTGAGGTGCCTTCTGTTACGCGAGACCATCTGAATAGTGGAGAGTAGAGAAGGGTTTGGGATGGGAGAGATGCTGCAGTGTCAGGACTCTGGGGTTTGGGGACCTACCATCTTCCGGCCAATGTATTCCCAGCCGGGTCGCACAGACTCCCGGAAGGCCTTCCTGTGGGCCCCATCTGAGAACAGAGTGTGGCCTCAGCAAGAGGGGCCCTTCATCCCTTCCCCTACCTTCCCCGTGGACAAGGCTTCCTCCCACTCTGGGGAGACAGGAGTGGCGGTGGGGCTGGCTCTCTTTTGTTCTGCATCTATCTATCTGCTTTTCTCTGCATCTGTCTGTGTATCTGGGTCCAGGTCCCTGATGGTATCCCTGAGTCTCTGAATGTCCCTGGCTGTACCTCTGTATCTGTGCCCCTGGGGCTGTAACTGGCTCAGCCCAATCTCCAGGGTCTAGGGAGTACCCTGGGTCTTGTAAGTTTCTGGCTTTGCTGGTCGAAACCCTGGAGCCCCCAGGGGGAGAAGGGCCCCACCCCCGGTCCCGGGGCCCAGCTATTACCTTGTGAAGCCTCAAGGAGACCACGGCCAGCATAGGCCAGTGCTCCACTCAGCACCAGGGAGTACAGGCCCAGCTCAGCTGCAGGTAATGCTGTCTTGATGCCCATAGCCTGGACAGGGCTGGGGGAGACAGCTTGGGTGAGGAAACTCTAGTCACCAGCCCCACCTTGCTCCACCTCATGGTCCCCTACAGGGTGCTGGGGATGTGCTCTGAAGAGAGACTGTCCCCACCTCCTGCCTGCTGGGAACCTTGTGCCATCACTCTTCCCACCCCATTCCCTCTGTCCTGCCCCTAGACCACCCAGCACCAGTGCCCTATCCTCCCCACCCTCCCATTCAGGGCTCACTCAGCCTGCCTTCCTTACCTCCATTTACTGCTTCATACCTTTCTGGCGGCTGGTCCCCACCCTCTGTCCAAACTTTGTGTGCAGAAACCTTGTCTGTATCACTTCCATCGTATTTCTGCCTCCAGGTTCCTTGGGAACCCCCCTCAGCTCCTGACAAAGGCCCAGCCCTCTCTTCACTCCCTCCCTCCCTGCCATCTTTCCTTCCTGAGATCCTGACCTCCTAGGTCCTGCCCCTTTTGCCAGGACTCCGTCCCTCTAATTCAGCCTGCAGTCTCTCCCTGACCCCCACCCCCCAGCAAGCCCTTGCACTCTAGCCTGCCACATCCCTAGTCCCTGCCTGTGTCTGTGACCACAATGCCCCCCTCTCTCAGTGCTCTGTGTAGTGAGGTCCTGGGTGCTGGTTGGTGGCTGTGCAATTTGAAGAGGTGTCCTGGTGGAGTGGGATTGGGGCCAGGCAGGGCCAGGGGAGCGTGCTGGCTGCTGTCCAAGGTGCTGACGGGAATCAGCCGCAGGGGAGCCTAGCACTCCTGCCATGGCCCGGCTTGTCCCTGGGAGTACAGTTGGGCCATCCCTGGGTCTCAGCTAGTGGTGGTGCCCTTCCTAGCCTGCTTAAGCCTGGCCCAGGGTCTTCCCCAGGGCTTCATGGGTACAGATTCAGTGCTCAAATTAAGGGGAGAAACATGCCTAGGCCCGTTTCAGGCTGAGCTGGGCCAAGAAGTAGCTGTCTCCCACCCTAGACTCTCCCCAAATCTCCACCACTGGCCCTGCAGACGGTTCCCCGGGGCTCCTACAGTTGACCTCTTCGTTGTACACTCGGGGGGAGGTCATGGGCCAGAAAGGGGAGGGCCCTGTCAAGGTTACACAGTGAACCTGGGGCAGGTTTCTATCTGCCTCCACTCAGGACCAAGTGTTCTCAGGAGCCCCCTGGGGTCTCAGACAAGAGGAGACTATTACTTCCCCACCCACACCAGGGGCTGCTTGACTGCTGCCCTCCTGGCCTGAGTGCTCAAGGCACCTCCTCAGTAGCTAGGTGGGGGTAGGGAAGCCCTGGGGATCAGGTTAATGGAGCAGGAGCCTGAAACCGGAGCATGGTGAAGAGCCCGCGAAATAGCTTTGTCAGCTGCCTCCCACTCGCCACTTTCCAATTTTAGCTCCCCATGGCCGATGCAGAGTGTCCCCAGCAAGACCTCTGTGAAGAGCTGGCCCCCAGCCTGGGCCTCTCCTGACAGACCCCCCAGACCTGGGCCAGCCTGTGAACCCAGGGGTATCCCCTTTCCCCTGGTCCTGCCTGCCTCAGGTACACCTGGGGTAAAGCCTGCTTCGGAACCTGCAATTTGGAATGAGGGGCCTGGGTGGACCCCACAGGTCTCAAGGGCCCCAGAGTAGCTGTATCCCCAGCTGGCACTGACCTTGAGGAGGCCGCGAGGGACCCTGGCACACTGCCCACCTCGGGGCTCCGGGGTCCTGCGTCCAACTGTGCGTCCCTTCGACCCTCTGAGCTCCAGGGTCACGGTGGGGTGTGTCCAGCTCTGGGGTCCCCACCCCCTCGAGGCTATGTGTGGTGAGTGGTGACAGCGTGAGGAGGAGGGGGAGGAGGAGGTGGCCTTCCTGGAGCAGAGCTGAGCAGAGTGGAGCAGAGCCGAGTGCTGCAGAGCTGCTGGCCACAGGGAGCCGCAGGGAGGATCCTGGGGGGGAGGGTTGGGGGGAAGCGGTGGCCAGTAGCATAGGCTCAGACAGGGACACCTGGGCCCCACTGAAGCCAGCCTCCCCTGGCCCCTAGAGATCCCGTGCCTTCCTTTCACTGTTCCAGGATTCCCCTCTTCCAGGAAGCCTTCCTGGTGGCCCCACCAGCCTCCCAGGCTTGTACTCCACCACACAGCCAAACACACATGCTCACGCATTTTCTCGCATATCCCTCAGCTCCATGGACTCTAGCCTCCCACCTTTACATGTGACCTCCCAAAGGCTGTCCCAGCGCAGACCCTTTGCATTATGCCAAGAGTCCTCGCTGGCCAGGCATCAGTGCCTGAGGTGGGACTGACTTGCTTATTGGGATTAGAGCTGGCAGGGGGCATGGGGCTGAGAGGAGCTCCCATACCCCATCCTTGTCCCACGGGGAGCTGTCTGGATGGAGGGTTGTTAGCAGGGTCACTTGGCAAGGCTTGAGTGTGCACTTGGAGTGTCCTCTTGATGGCAGAGTGGAGGCAGAAAGGAATGTCCCTAACCAACTAGTGTTCCTTTGGGGGTGGGGTAGGGCCCTCACTCTGGAAAGGGGAAGCCAAAGCCTCAGCCCTGCTCCTGAAGGGGATGGGTATCCTGAAGGCTCCCTGAGAGGATAGGAACTTCTGATTGCTCCCCTCTGGCGTGAGGCCAAGTCTGGAAGAGCTGTATGTGTTTGTTTTCCATCTATGAGGGCTGTTCATGCATGTGCTGGGAGGCTGTTCATGTATGTGCTGGAGGGGCTGGGGGGCGAAGACCAGCTCCTGGAGCCCCTGCTCACTCTAACCCCAGCACCAAGTCAGCTGAGGGTGAGGGAGAGAGGTGCAGCTCCCCACTCTGCAGGGGCCATCCCAGGGCCTGAGCAAGACCGGGGACAAGGACAGAGACTGCACTGAGCAGTGGGAAGTGAGCTTCCTTCCAGAGGAAGCAGCAAGGAGATCCCTCCCACACACACCATTCCTACTGAATGGCACAGAGCCCTGTGTCAGTGGTCCCCATTCCTGAGAAGCAGGAAGGTGTCCACTACACAGTGTGGGGCTGGGGTAAGGCCATGGGCCAGATAATGGGTGCTAGAGGCCAAAGTCAGGGATGAAATTATTAGACTATGGGATTAAGGAGGGCTTCCTGGGTGGGAGGCACGGTCATTAGAAGAGGAGTAAGTTAATCATGGTAGCCCGGATGTACATGGGTTAACTTTTTAATGTCACCACAACCCACAGGGAGAGTGTTACCATTATCCCCAGCTGGTAGAAGAGGAAACTGATGCACAGGAGCTTAAGTATTTGAGTCAGCTCCATAAGTTCCTGGAATTGACTGTCCTGTGGGGGTGAGGGGACCCTGCTTACCCACACTGGTGAGCTGAGACCAGCCTAGGCCAGCAGTCCACTTGATGCCCTTATGAGGTTCAAAAAGAACGGTTCAAGGAAGCACGCAGGGTGTCTGGCCCCAGGATTAAGAAAACAGGCTCAGCCACTGACTTGAGCTGGTGTGATCCACTTCTCTGGGCCTCAGGGTCTTGTTTGTAAAGTGTGCATGCTGCAGCCCTGGCCTCAATGGGTTCTTGAGCATTCCAGCAACTGGCTCCATGACACCTACTCATTCATAAAGAGAAGCTGATAGAGAGCCACAGACCCTCCAGACTCTAGAGGCCCAAGGAGGCAGGACTCACACTAGCAGTGAGATATTCCCCAGGTGACCCCCTTGCAGTGAGGTCTTCAGGGCATCTGGTGTGTGGGGATGGCAAGTGGGGTGGAATGACAGGGAAAGCCCTGGACCTGGGGCCAGGGCAGCTCCACTTAATGGGAGGGGTGGTAGGAGGAGCAGGAAGCTGACTGGGCTAAGACCAGCCCAAGGCCAGGGGGTCAGTTTCCCAAATGCCCCGGGAGCCACTGGGAAAGGTGTGGTGGAGGGGGCAGGCAATTCTTTCAAACCTTAGAGACCCTTGCCAATGTTCAAATTTAAAGCATTTTTGTTGTTGTTGTTTGTCACTTAAAGTAAAAATGTGAAGAAAGTAGGGAATTCTGTGTTTATACAATTGTATTTTTTATTAATTATGTTGGAGCCTGCATCTGTTTTGTGTTTTGTTTGTTTGTTTTTTAAGAGATAGGAGTGCAGTGGTGAGATCCCATCTCTCCTACTTTTGACTCCTGGGCTCAAGGGATCCTCCCACCTCAGTCTCTCAAGTAGCTGGGACTATGGCTGTGTGCCACCACACCTGGCTAACTTAAAAAAATTTTTTGTGTGGAGCCAAGGTCTCACTATGTTGCTCAGTGATCTTCCTGTGTTGGCTACCATCCAGAGTGCTAGGATCCCTGTTTTGTGCTGAATGTCGTTTATGTTTGCTGTGTGTATATATCGTGTTGCATATACATGTGTGTGATGTGCACCTTGTGTATGGATGTGTGCTGTGTGAACAGGCACAGGGACTGTAGGGGAGACAGTGCATGTAAAGGCACCCCTGTGAAGAGGGGGCACCAGGCAAAGACAAGGGCTGGCTGTGGCCTTGCTAGCAGGGAAGAAAGGTGGGGGCGCCCAGAGGAGGCTCTGTCCTGGGCACCTGGGAGCAGGGGAGGGGCCTAGCAGCAACTGAATGTATTTGAGTTAGCCCAAACCAGGCTGTTTCCGTGCCCAGTGCAGCTGCGGGCCCTAGATGCCCCCATAGGGACAGTGGCCAAACCACATTCACAGCTCAACCAGTTCTCATTTGTCAGTGCTGGAACTTGAGCACCCAGACCAGAAGGCCTGCCTGGGGTGCAGCTAGGGAGAGTCCTTCTGTGAGGTCACACCACCACCTGGCTCTCTGCGTGCCCCTGCCCCCCACCCACCCCAAGACACCTGCACCTCCCTTAACTATTGCCTGTGGCTCTCAGGGGAGACATTTTCTTATCCAGTCCAGCTGTTATCCACCTGCCTGAGGGACAGGAAAGATCATCTTCAGGGTCCCAGAGATAGGTGGTGCTGCCCAGGAGGGGCCAAGGGCACTAAACTGGCTGTGCTACTCCCCACCTGGCCCATATGTGTTGGATCCATCAGAACACCAGTCTTTGGGCCCTCTGATAATCCCTCCTTCCCTTAAAAATCCTCCCAGGATCTCCTGGACCTTCTCCTCCCCTCCCTGCCCCTTTACCCCAGGGAGGAGTGGAAGACAAATGGCTCCTGATCAGGGTAAGGAGCTGAGAAGCCACAGCAGGGATGGGTGGGCAGAGGCCCTGTGGTTCCCGTCTCTGCATCCTTTCCCCAGCCATGCCCTGGCATGCACCTCTGTATGGCACATCTCTCCCACTAGGCCGGGAGCTCCCTGAAAGAAGGAAGCAAGTCAGATTCACCTCCAGGCCCCCCCTGGGCTTGGAGAGGTTGCATGCAGTTGGTACTTGCTGACTGCCTGCTGGCTGACGGGAGAACAGAATGGTGACCTGGGCTGAGTCTACTTCTTGCCCCAGCTGACTGGGGAGCTCCCAGAGAGCAGGGACTGCGTCTGCCTCACCTTGGCACCATCGTGCCTAGGGCAGAGGAGCTGCTCAACAAGCATTTGCTGAATTAACAGAGGGAATACCAAGAACTAACATTTATTGAGCTCCTACTGTATGCCACCAGTTCTAAGCAGTTGACACTTTTTAACCCAGTGAAATAGTATTCTAAAGAGGGAATGGAACACACCTGGTCTAACCAAGCAGGGAGTGCTAGTGGCAGGGGCCAGCAGATGTGACAGGGACAACCCCTGGTTCACAGCCGTACAGCAAAGCTGTCAAGGTTGCTGGTGGAATCTGTAAATTGGAACCCTCATCTTTATACCCATAGTCAGCTGAAGCAAGATGCCAGCCACTCAGTTTACTCAAAAACATGCAAATGAGATTCACGGTGCTCATCATTTTTCTCTCCCCTCTCACGTATATAAATCTTATTTTTAACATTGTGGGATGAACTCAATCTATGGATACATGTTCCTTGTACAAAAATAAGCAGTGAGCTAATAATCAGCTTCATGTCTTTGGGTTATTCTGTGACACCTGTAACGACCCTCTTAGCAAGGCTTCCATTACTGTCCCCATTTCGTAGCTGAGATGGAGTGATGGAGGCTCACAGAGGTTAAGGCCACAAAGTTGACAAGTGGGGAAAGATATCTGCCTCCAGAAAGATTTCAGACTCTGTGACCTGACACTCTCTCCTCTCTCAGACCCTTCCCTGAGTCAAGAAGGGCAGCAGAACCACCCTGGAGAGGTGAGGGTATGGTCATGTCACCCTTGCCCTTCCCTGAGGTGGACTTACAGAAGGGTGGCAAGTCCTATGCCTGCTTCTGACACGCAGGAACTCTCTGGAGGGCCACAGCCTGCTCTCCCACTCAGGTCACCCTCTGGGGCTCCCCAGTGTCTACAAGAAAAGGTGCTGACTACGTTTCAGACTCTGTGTTCGGCCTACTCCATGCTGTCACACAGGTCCCCTCCTACACAGGTCCTCTCACTCTTGGTGCTCTGCTTGGCCATTTCCCCTCACAAGGAGCCAGGGAAAAACTCCTGCTTCCCAGAGACCCTTAGGACCCCACCAGAACCACCACTTCATCCTGACGGCTTTCACTCCACCTTGGTGTGGGCTCAGCAGACCTGTGTGACTCCATGCAGGGTCGGGGGTTCCCTGAGTGAGGGAGGCCGGGGGTGGGGGCCAGCACCGGTTCTCCACAGCGGCGTCCCTGAGGAAGGGCCTGAGAAGACGGGGCCCCAGGAGTTCCAAGTGGTTTTTCCTGGGGGAGGGGGTGTTTTCAAACTATGTGCACCTGCATCTGTGTGTCACTGCACAAGCAATATACAAGTGACTGCCTTCTCATGTGGGAATGTGTGTCCGTATGTGCATTCTTGTTTGTACCAGTGTGCACACATGTGCACGTGTGTAGGTGCCTGTGAGTGCTGTGTGCATCTGCAGCTGTGTGGACCTGTGGGTGCATGTACAGCCAGCTGTCTGGGGTTGGGGGATGTGGCTATTGGCCATGTGTGACCCTCCTCGGGTCCACCCTTCCCTATTGCTATACCTGAAGCTGAGAGGGGTGACACTGTGACAGTCAAGACAGGCATGCGGATCCTGGGTTCCACCGGCAGTAGCTTTCCCAGCTCACTACAGTGAGGGCAGTGCACTACCTTTCACCTGGACCTGCTGCCTCAAAGCCCTCTGCCAAAGCTCCAGCAGAGGCCCACTCTGCCTTCTGCCATCAGCACCAGCTGCAGCCTTGGGAGCAGGTACAGGTGCCTCTTGGAGCAGCTGGCTGGGGGCAGAGCTGTCCAGCCCTGAGGACAACTGCTCAACTGCAAGTCCCTGGTTTTGGAATTAGAGTCAAATACTAGCTCAGCTTCTTTCTGTGAGCCTCAGTTTCTTCTTCTGTAAAGTAGGGTGCATTTTGGGTGATTAGCAGGCTACAGGGTTCCATGGGAGGTGCTCACTCACTGGGAGTTGTGGTGATTATGAAAATAATAATTATTATTATAAGTCCGAGGGTCTGCATCTGAGGGAGAGCTCAAGGAGCAGGCTGACACAGTGGCTGAAAGCATGGTGTCCCAAGTGTGGAGGGTGGGGACGATCACAAATGGAGCTGGGTAGGGGTGAGGAGGATGCTCTGGCAAGGGGGCAGGGTGGGGCATGGGGGAATGTGCACAGCCTGGTGCATTGAGGGGTCTCCTGTGTGCCATGTGGGTGTGGAGGGGCCCAAGGTAGGTCCCAGGACAAGGGCACTGAACACCTGCCCGAGGAACCATATCTGTCCGCTCACAGCTGCTTTGCTGTCCCAGAGCTCTCATTGATGGGCTGCTGGGCCTCCAGGCCTGCTATAGCCAAGCTTGCCCTGGAGTCCGGTAGTGCTCCACTGAGGCTTCTTCTCTGCCCTCCTGGCCTGAGACATTGCATTTGGTCCTTCTCAAGGAGCAGAAGAGGCTGGTTGTCTGCGTGGGCTGGCTTCCTGGAGCAGATGGAGTATGCAGACAGAGCTTCATCTTCTCAAGATCTGAGGCTGCCCCACCAGCTGGGCTGACACTGGGCTGTCATCCTATTACTTGTCTGCCTTCTGCTGCCGCAGGGCCTGCAGGAAGACCCCTTTCACCTGGCCCAGGGTCTCATGGTACATCTGGAAGTCCTCCTCCTTTCCCCGCAGAGCAGTGTCCAGGGCAGCCTTTAGCATTTCATTCTCTTCTGCCTGGATGGCCAGCCTGGACCACAGGAGACAGGGCTCAGTGTGGTCTAAGATGGCACATGTGTGTGAGTGTACAGAAGGCCCTGGGAATGGGGCTGCCAGCATGGCTGCTCCTCAGGCTCAGAGTTCTCTCCGACCTGCCCCTCTTCCCATAGACCACTGGGGGACACCATGTGGGTCCTCTCTGGGTCCACTACAGCCCCAGTCCTGGCACCCAGCAATGTCAGCTACCCCAAGGATGGGTACTTATTTGCAGAGGTCCACCCTCTTTCCTTTCCCATTGCTGCATTTGATCTTAAAGGGTTTAAACGAGTTAGGGAAAGTGGGTTCAGCAACCACACTTGATCAAATTTCTCTTGGAACTATGGGCCATTAGGGACATGGCTGGGGCCCTCTGCCCTCTGAAGGCCAGTCCCTGAATTGCAGGCCAAGAACCCAGGATCAAGCAAGACCAGCCTTCTGGGCAAACAGAAGAAGTCAAAGGTACAAGGGGAGCAACATGGTCCCTCTCCCATGGAGGCACCTCCACCCAGAGGAAGGTGGGCAGGGGAGCACCTGGTGGTCAGCTCCTCCATTTGGGATTCCACAGGCACATCGGAGAGCTGGGCAAAGGTTGGGTCCTTCTTCTCACTCCCAGTTGGGTTGTGCCTGGTGTTAGAGGCAGGCAGACCTGCAGGGCAGTAGCAGCCACTGTCTGTGATTGTCCTAACACTCTCCTTCTCCCTCCATTGCTCACTGCCTACTTTTCCACATGGCGAAACAGTACACCTCCTCTGGGTGCAAAACAAGGGCTGTCTCATTCCAGAAGCCCTCCCTGATGCCTACTCTGCATTCCTAGACCCTGGCTTTGGGCCTTTGCTCTAGTCCTGACTGCCTGCTTTTTACCAAGGTAGTTCCTGACCTCACCGTCTCCATCTTTATAGTTTTTGGTAATTTCCTTCCAACAAGAGAAGCGAGCTGGATGAGAGTCTAGGCTGTTACTATACCTGATGCCTCATACCACTGGGCCCCCACACCAGTCCTCAGCCAGGCCAGCAGCTCCATACTAGGAAGCAAGAGCTCACGGTGGCTGGGGTCAGGGGCTATAGAATGCTCAGAAAAAGAAGACGAAGCCTGACTTGTGGGAAACTTGGGTAAAATCACAGTATCATAAAACTTCTGTGCTGAAAAAGCCCTCAGAGGTGGTGGGTCCCACTGGAAATTAATTGCCTGGCATCAGCAGATGTGGCCTCACCCGCTGCTGTGAGGCCTGGGGTAAACCATCAGCCTCTCTGAGCTGGTTTCCTCACCTGAGAAAAGGGAAGAATAGTTTTTGCCTCTAGTACTTTGTCAGCTCTCTGGCCCTCAAGGCCCTGTGTGACTGGACCACCATCAAGGCTCCCCGTGACTCTTCCTGCTTCACCTCATACTCCTTCCCCCCTCCGCCCACCTCACCACCTCTGCGTCCAGCTGAACTTCCACTGCAGTGCCTTTGCACGTGCTCTTCCGTCAGGTTCCTGCATGCCATGCTCCCCCTTCCCTCCCTCTCCCCCACTGAGCAGAACTGCCATCGCATAATCCAGTTTCGCCATTTTACAGATTGGCCAGGGGAGGTGGGGAGGTGGCAGTGCTATGCTCTCCAGAGGGGCAGTGCTCTGCCCATGTCCCAGGCCAGCAGGTGGCGGAGGACATGTGGACACTTTCTTTCAGGCAGTTGTCCCTTACTATCTTAGCAGGACCAAAGTGATTTTCCTGCTTGGCTTAGCTGTTGCTGCTAGAAGTCTGGCTGCTGGATGCTTGGAGGCACTACACTCCCTGGGGAATATATTCCTGAGGGGCTTAGAAGGAATATGTCACGTTCCCCAGGGACCCTTCCCAGCGGGGACTCTCAGAAGCTGCTAAGCCCTACTGGGAGGAGAGGAAAAAGCAGTGGCCTTAAGTTCCCCTTTGTGCCCCACTCCTGACACATCCTCCTGACCTCACGTGGGCTACGCACCAAGAATGAGGGCTGGGCACTAGTGGCCAGGATGGAGCTGGTACAGTACTGGGGTACTGAGAGACGGGGCTGGGGCGGGAGGGGGGGCAGCAGCACCTTGGTTGGGAAGGGAGAGAGAGGTGGCTGTCACAGGGAGGCAAGCCTCGCCCATCCACGCTGTAGAGTCCTCCCCCTGGGAGTCAGCCCTGCCAAGATGGCTTCTGGCTCTGGCCCCACAGCATGCTGCTGCTGCTGCTGCTGGTCTGGAGATGGCACCTTGAGAACCAGTGTGTGAGTGCGACAGGCCTTTTAGTTAAGGATGGCACTCCCCAGCTACCTCTGCAGCTGGGAGCGCACCCATGTCTAGGATCCGGCTGGTGGGATGAGAGCAGAAGTGACAGGTGCAACTTTGGAAGGTAAGGAGCAGGTTGTCTCCTTCCGCTCTCCCCTTCATGCGCCTGGTGAAGAGCCCAGGCAGCCATCTCAGACCAGGAGATGGAGGCTGCATGCTGAGGATGGTGGACAAAAGGAGCATGGGTCCCAGGCTAGTGGACAGGCCACCTCAGCCCTGCTTCTGTCAGCTTGACTGCTGCTAGAGGACTCCTCTCCTGCTCCAGCCACTGCTGCTGTGTTCTCCCTAGCAAGTCAATTTTGCGCCATAACCAACTTTGAACAGCCTACGATAGAGAGTTGAGGGTTGGGGTGGGGGTAGAAGAGGAGGTGGTGACTAGGCCAGGCCCAGGGGCCCTGGTTCTGACTGGGACGAGGCTGCCTGGAGGCAGGTGCTGGCAGCGCCCACCCTGCCGGAGGCTCTGCTCACTGGCAGGGCTGAGTGGCTCCTCCTCTCACAGCAGGGCTGCCACCTTCCTGTCCCTGGGACCCCTGCCCTGGCCCCTACCTGTTTTGTTCTTGGAGGCCGCTCTCTGCAAGGCCGGTGCCCTCCCCAGCTCCAGGCGCATCTTCTCCAGATGTTGCTCCAACAGCACGGTGCGGTGCCGCTCCTCCTGCAGCTTCCTCCCTGCCTCCAGGAGCTTGCTGTCGCTCTCCTCCACCCTGGGGATGATAGGACAGGGATGCCAGACCCTTGCAGGGCAGACAGTGCAACCGCCCACCCCATACCACTCAGGCTTTCAGGGAGGTGGGCGCATCTTATTTTGGTGGTGATGGGACTTACTCCTGTTTATTTTTAATGCAGTAATACAGGGACATGCATTTACAAATCATACAGTTCTCTCCACGGTTAAGATGACAAAATTGGCAGTCCCTTCCCAGCCCCATCACTCTAGTTTCTGTACTCCAGAAGTAATCACTTGGAACATTTTTAGCTGTTTCTTTTAATATTTACTGCCACATTTCTATAGACGCTTACACTGCTATTTTTTAAGGTTTAAATATAATCTTTTGACTTCCTGCAATGCAAAATGAGAATTTAGTTTATTTTAGTACTCTCCCCCTCCCAAATGGAATTACCCTTACGCTCTTTTTTAGCTGACTTGATTGGTATTAGGTAGTGTGTCAGTTTTCTATCACAGCTATAACAAATCACCACAAGTTTAGCTGCTGAAACACACAAATCTCTTATCTCGCAGATCTCTAACAGGCTCAGGTAGTTTCTGTGCTCCGAGTTCCATCAGCTGACATAAAGGTACTGGCTGCCCTGGGCTCTCATCTGAAAGTTCCAGGTGTTGGGCCAATCCAGTTCTCAGTAGCTGACAGACTGCAGTCCTGCTGGCTGTTGGTCAATGTCAGCACCGAGAGGCCACCTTGCCTCCTCCATCTTCAAAGCCAAGTTAGACACCCTTAGAGTGCACTGAATCTCTCTGCCCCCTGTGACTTCTTCCACAGCATCTCTCTGAATGACCCCAGATGGAGAAATTTCTCTGTTTCTAAGGGCTCAAGTGATTAGATTGAGCCCATCCAGTAATCCAGGATAATCTTCCTATTTTAGGGTCCATAAAAGTAATTATCTGCAAAATCCCTTTTGCCATGTAGCATAAAGCACTGACAGGCAGAACAGCAGGGAGCAAAGGGTGTGGTTACCAAAATCCTGTCTGCTGCAGGGAGTAAATTAGGACAGTTATTCAGAGCCAAACACATAGCACTAATGATCACGTTTCCCTTCTTATCTAATGGTTTTCCCTTCTACTCTAATGGTTTTAGAGTGGGTGAGTGCTCTATGCTTATCATTTTGTTTTGTATGTGCCTGTCATAATTCATGGGCCTTGAAGCTCTTGTCACGTGGTCAACTCACTGGGGCTTGTGCATCAGTCTTTCCTGTGGGTAGGTATGGCATGTCAGACCGCTGTGGTACCAAAGGTTCAGCTGAGAGGCCAAGGCACCCTGAGATAACTCAGGATCCAACTCAGCCCAGGGTTATACACACACCTTTATATCAGAGGGGTAGCCTTGACATTGACAGTGTTTAAGGAAGTGGTCTTTCCACCTTGGTGAAGGGTCAAAAAGAACAGAATGGCGATTTTAAACAATATACAACCACTGACACAAAATTGTATACTAACATAGTGTACAGCTATTAAAAACACATTTAAGCATGTTCCTTAAAAATTTATTTGCAAAAGCAAAAACCGCAAATAACTGAAGGCCCATCAACAGGGGAAAGACAAATCAGAGGTGACATATTCATACTATGGAATATGATAGAATGTGACACAGCTGTGCCACATGAACTTCATTAAAGTTCATGAAATAAATAACATAAAAAATTCAGTTCCTCATTCCCACTAGCCACATTTCAATTTCTCAAAAGTCACACATGGCTAATGGCTACCAGACTCGTCAGTAAAGCTATAGAACACCTCCATCACCGCAGAAAGGTTTGCTGGACGGCACTACCCTAGCAGCGAAAAAGAATGTAGCAGAGCCATATGTACAAACATGGATGACCTTCACACCATGGATTGGTGAAAAGAAGCAACTGCCATAAGAATAGATACAATACAGTGCTTTTACGTGAAAAAATAATGAAACAAAATTTCCATGACTGCCTATTTACGTCGGTAAATGCATGAACAACTGTCTTAGAAAGCTGCACCTGGATGACAAGGTGAAGTGGGGTAAGGAGCAAGCCCTGGCAGTCACACCCCACTTAGCTTTACCTGTTGTTTATAATGGTAACAAGGAGACTCTGGTCCTATATCTGTATCAACAGAACTTTATAAAACTGAGGCTGAGCAGTGATGGCCCTTGAAGCTGATGTCCTGGGCCCCAGCGCTCAACCTCCCCAAAAATGTACCACATGGGGGGACTTACTCGATTGCCTGGTCCTGCCTGTTTCCTTCTGAGGCTAGGTAGGGCTGAGGGGCCTGAATCTTTCTTATCCACCACTTCCCTACTTAAAACACTCCCGGTCTCCACAGTTCTCATGTAGAATGACCTCTTGGCTGTGATCCTTCCTTAGGGAGTCCCGGTCCTGGGAGAAGAGCACACTTCTCCGTCATTCATGAAACATGTTCCGACTGCTCACATGTGCCAGGCAGAGTTCTAGTGTCCATTCTCATGGATCTTTCTGACTTGCCGGAGAGAAAAACAATTAAGAAAAAAAAAAAAAAACACATATAATGTAAGGATGGGATAGGAGCTATGCGGAAAATAAAGCACATAGGAAGGAGATAGCGTGTCAAGGGGTGATGCCATTTTGAATGGAGATTGCCCATCACTGCTACCTGCCATCTGCTGCTACCAATGACTCTGAAGGTCAGAACCCCTAGGGGCAGAGGGAGCTCATACCTGCGACTGGGACCGGCAGATCCAGGAGTACAAGGAGTAGACAAACAGGTGACTGGCAAACTGCCGGGCATGTCAGGGGGCCCAGTAGCTTAAAAGAGGGCCCAGCTGAAAATCAGAGCAGGTGTCTCCCCGTTGACACAGATTTGGCAGGAAAGAAAACTCTTGCAAGGACTTTAGTGAATTCTTAAAGAGATTTGAAAAAATATTGTAAGAAACCTAACTGTGAGGCAGAGCTCTTAGAAATATATTTTTAAAAGAGCATTTCTGAACTTAATCATCAGAAGCACTGAAAACTAAAATGCTCCCTGGTGAAACTCAAATCAATGATCTTGAAGATAAAACTGTGGGAATTACCCCAGAACATAGAGTAAAAATAACCCAAAGAAATGTAAGCTATTAGCGAACAAGTAAAAGAATATAGGGTCATGGCATTTAATATCCAAATAATGTAAATTCAAGAAAGAGAAGGGGCAAGTAGAAGAGAAGCACTAATGAGAAAATAATAAAATTTCTGTGAGCTAAGGAAAGACCTGAGTTTTTCAGATTGACAGAGCTCAGTGAGCACCAGATAGGATTATAAAAAAGAATACCCTGCTACGTTGGCTCGGTGCCTATAGCTCAACAGCTAGGATGCCAGCCATATACACTGAAGCTGGCAGGTTCGATTCCAGCCTGGGCCTGCCAAACCACAATGACAACTACAACCAAAAAATAGCTGGGTGTTGTGGAGGGCACCTGTAGTCCCAGCTACTTGCGAGGCTGAGGAAAGAGAATTGCTTAAGGCCAAGAGTTGGAGGTTGCTGTGAGCTGTGATGCCACAGCACTCTACTGAGGGCAACATAGTGAGACTCGGTCTCAAAAAAAAAAAAAAAGGAATACCCTGCTACAGTGCTACAGTTTGAATGTGTCCCCAAAGTTCATGTGTTGGAAACTTAATCTCTAATGCAACAGTGTTGAGAGGTGGGACCTTTAAGAAGTGGTTAGGTCAGGAGAGCTCTGCCCTCATAAATGGACAAATGCCATTTTCCTGGGAATGGGATAGTTATCACAGAAGTAGGTTCCTGATGAAAGGATAAGTTTGGCCTTGGTCCCCTCTAACTTTCTCTCTCTTACATGCTCTCTTGTCCTTCCACTTTGACCATGATGATGCTACAAGAAGAACCTTGCTGATGCTGGCACCTTGATATTGGACTTTCTGGCCTCCAGAACTGTGAGAAATAAATTTATTTTCTGTATAACTTACTCAGGGTGTGGTATTCTGTTACAGCAACACAAAACTTACTAAGAAACACCATTGGATATAGCTGGGTACCATAACTGAACTGCAGGATAAGGAGAAAAATCTTATAATAACAACATGGCGAACACTTTTTTGTGGGTACTTTCCATGTACCAAGTACTGTGTTAAGGTACCATGTAAGCATTATTTTATTTAATTCTAAAAGCAGTCAAGGGGACATACTGATATTATTTCAAAAAGACACAGAAAATATAAACTTTTAAAAAGGTTGTCAATGGCTTGACGCCTGTAGCTCAGTGGCTAAGGGCACCAGCCATATACACTGGAGCTGGTGGGTTTGAATCCAGTACGGGCCTGCCAAACAACAATGACAACTACAACAACAAAAAAAACTAGCTGGGCATTGTGGTGGGCACCTGTAGCCCCAGCTACTTGGAAGGCTGAGGCAAGAGAATCACTTAAACCCAAGAGTTAGAGGCTGCTGTGAGTTGTGATGCCATGGCACTCTAACCAGGGCAACATAGTGAGAACTTGTCTCAAGAAAATAAAATGCCGGGGGGTGGGGTCTCGGGGTCTTGGTGTGTGCCACACCTTTTGGGGGCAAAACACGATTGTAAAAGGGACTTTTCCCAACAAATGCAACCAGTGTAACATGGTTTCTTGTACCCTCAATGAATCCCCAACAATAAAAAAAAAATAAATAAAAGAAAAAAAAAGAAAAGAAAATGCAAATAAAAATAAAATAAAATAAAAAGGTTGTCAAAAGTCAAAAGTCTACCTCCCCCCCCAAAGAGAAAGAAATCAGGGACTCTGTTTTTCCAAGACAGAGTCTCAGAAAAATCTACCTAACCTCCAAGAAACTGATGATCATTCTTGCGATTCTGACTATTCCACAATACAGAAAAAAGTTTCCTGTGAGATTAGAAAAAATTTTATTTTGCAGTTAATGACAGAGTAAAATGTATTAGTTTTCTACTGCTGCATAACAAGTAATCACAAACAGTGGCTAAAAACAATACAAAATTTCCAGAAAATATAAATAATTCATACAACTCAATTTAAAAGTAAGCAAAAGACCTGTATTTCTCCTAAGAAGAATACAAATGGCCAATAAGCACAAGAAAAGATATTCGACACCGTTAGTGAGTAGGGAAATGGAAATCCAGACCACCATAAGATACCACTTCAAACCTATGAGGATGGCTATAATTGAAAACAAAGGAAAATAATGAGCATTGATGAGGATGTAGAAAAAAAAGAACCTTTGTGCACTGCTTGTGGGATTATAAAATGGTGCAATTACTGTGGAAAACAGTTTGGTGGCTCCTCAAAAAGCTACCCATAAAATTACCATGTGATCTAGCAATTCCACTTCTAGGTATATACTCCAAAGAATTGAAAACAGAGACTCAAACAGATACTTGGACAGTAATGTTCACTGCAACATTATTCACAATGGCCCAAACGTAGACACAGCCCGTGTGTCCATGAAGAGATGAATGGATGGGAAAAGTGTGGTATATACATAAAATATTATTTGGTCACAAGAAGGAATAAAGTTCTGACACTTGCTAGAACATGGATTAACCTTAAAAACTTTGTGCTAATGGCTCGGCGCCTGTGGCTCAAGCGGCTAAGGCGCCAGCCATGTACACCTGAGCTGGCGGGTTCTAATCCAGCCCCGGCCTGCCAAACAACAATGACGGCTGCAACCAAAAAATGGCCGGGGGGTGTGGCGGGCGCCTGTAGTCCCAGCTACTTGGGAGGCGGAGGCAGGAAACTCGCTTGAGCTCAGGAATTGGAGGTTGCTGTGAGTTGTGATGCCATAGCACTCTATCTAGGGTGACAGCTTGAGGCTCTGTCTCAAAAAAAAAAAAAAAATTGTGCTAAGTAAAATAAGTCAGATACAAAAAAGTAAATATTGTATGACTCCAGTTATATAAAATATCTAGAATAGGCAAATTCATAGAGAAAGAATGTGGAAAAGAGGTTACCTGAGGCTGGGTGTGGGATGTATGGGCCTGGGGATTTCTTGCCTAAAGGTTACAGAGTTTCTGTTTGGTGTTATGTTTTGTTTTTTTTTTTTTTTTGAGAAAGAGACTAAAGCTATAACCCGTGATAGAGGAGTGCTGTGGGATCACAGCTCACAGCAACCTCCAATTCCTAGGCTCAAGTGAGTCTCCTGCCTCCGCCTCCCAAGAAGCTAGGACCACAGGCGCCTGCCACAACGCCTGGCTATTTTTTTGGTTGCAGCCATCATTGTTGTTTGGCGGGCCCAGGCTGGATTTGAACCCACCAGCTCAGATGTACAAGGCTAGCGCCTTAGCCCATTGAGCCACAGGCGCCAAGCCTCTGTTTGGGGTTATGAAAAGTTTGGAAATAGATAGTGATAATGGTTGCACAATATTGTGAGTGTAATTAATGCAACTAAATTGTATCTTTCTATCTTTAAAGGAAACATTTTTGGTGTATATATCTGAATGTATCTCTTAATCTTTAAAATTAAACAGTTTTGGTGTATATATCTCACAGTTTCTGTTGGTCAAAAGTCCAATGTTGGCCTTGCTTGGGGTCTTGCATGGCTGAAACCTCATCTGCGGCTTGAGAACCTCTTCCAAGCTCATTCCGATTGTTAACAGAATTTAGTTCCCTATTATTGGAGGTAAGTGGTCCCCATTTTCTTGCTGGCTATTAGCTGGAGGTGGTTGTCAGGTCCTAGAGCCCAATGGCCATTCCCTGTCATGCTGTCCTTTCAACAGCACCGTTGTTGCAGGAGAATACTTCCAGGCCAGGAGAGTCTCTGCCACTTCCACTCTCTGGCTTCCTCTGTTTCTGACCGCTAGACTCTGACTCATGTGATCAGGTCTGGGCCACCTAGAACATCGCCCTTTTGATTACTCAAAGTCATCTGATCAGAAACTTAGCTATACCTGCAAATCCCCCTTTGCCATGTAAGTTAGCATAATTGTGCCAATGATATTCCATATTCACAGGTTCTGCCTACACTCAAGGGGAGGGAAGCAAATAAAGCTTGTGTATCAGGGGCCAGGAATGTCAGGATTCTGCCTACCACAGTGAAAATAGAGGAAGAGCCGGAAATGATGGCTCACATCTATAATCCTAGCAACTTGGGAGGTTAAGGCAGGAATTCTGCTTGAGCCCAGCAGTTTAAGACCAGCTTGAGCAACATAGCAAGATCCTTTGGTGAAAAATTAGCTGGCTAAGACAGCATATGCCTGTAGCCCCAGCTAACTTGGGAGGCCAAGGTAGGAGAATCGCTTGAGCCCAGGAGTTCGAGGGTGTGGTGAGCTAAGACTGTGCCACTGCATTTCAGCCTGCCTCTAAAAGAAAAAAACAAATGGTGGTAAAAAGAAAAACAAAATTCCATAGTACATGCATATTGTGCAAGAATAATACAACATAGTTCTAGAAACACTAGAGCCATGGGATTCAACATCAGGGCTAGATTAAAGGAAAGAATCAGGTAATCCTTTCAACAGATGCTGAAGAAGTATTGGTAAAATAATTAGCTATTCCTGGTTTTAAAAACTCAAAGTAAAATGAGTCTAGAAGGAAACATCTTAAATACAATAAACTATTTTAAAATTAGAAATCAATAATCCATCAATAGAGGTATGGTAGATAAATTATAGTGGATTCATACAACAAAATATTCTGTAACCGTAAAGAGACTGTCTGTGATGAATTACTAAGTGAAACAGGTAGCAAAGATTATGCATAATATATGATTTCATTTAAACATTTCTAACAAATTAAAAATTTTAAAACAAACAGATACAAGGTAATATAATTCAGCCAATGAACTGAAAACAAAAAGGAATGTGCAGCAGCTATTGCCTTGTCTGTGAAGGACAGGCTTTCTTTTTTTGCTGTAATTTCAGTAATATCTGCATTTTGTTTAACTTATATTCCATTTATAGTGGGGGAAATAATAAATCGACAGCAAACACCACATACAATGGTAAAGCACAAAATGAATTTCCACAAAATCTAGGAATAACCAAATTCTAGTCTCTCCCCTTCTTCCCCATGTGCCTTCCCTATCTTGATAAATGTCACTATCACTCATCCAGTTTCTCAGCCTGAATACCTGGGAGTCACCCTTGCCTTCTTTTTCTTCCTCGTATTCAGCTTCCTTTCCATCAGCAGGTTCATTCCACAGCTTCTCCTATAAACACATACACCAAAGCCAGTTCCTTCTCTCTCCTTCACTCCTCCCTGGTCTGAGGCTGCTCCTCCTGCCTGGGATCTATAGACATATGTTTGTCCTCAAGACATCTCACACCTGTTGGTATTCTTAGTCTTCTTTTGTGATCAGTCATTGGTCTCACTGATTTTCTGTCTTCAGTTGTTGCTGGGTCTTAACCCAGCTAGAACCTCATTTGTCAATGGCTTTGGCCATGATTCTAATCTCCAACATCATGTGCACTGATTTCATGAAATTCCAAGTATTTTGAAAGATTTGCCTTTTCAATTCATAATTGATTTTCATTATATTTCAAGAGTCTCACAAAATTGACTCAAAGCCAATGTGAAGCAAAGAATATTAAGTAGTCGTATTATTAGTGAGTATGGTTTAGAGCCAGGCACGGTGGCTCATGCCTAGAATCCCAGCACTTGGGAGGCTGAGACGGGAGGATCGCCTGAGCTCATTGGTGCAAGACCAGCCTGAGCAAGAATGAGACCCCATCTCAAAAAAATAGCTGGGTATTGTGGTGGGTACCTGTAGTCCCAGCTACTTGGGAGGCTGAGGCAAGAGAATTGCTTAAGCCCAAGAGTTTGAAGTTGCTGTGAGATATCACGCCAGGGCATTCAACCCCCAGAGCAACTGAATGAGACTCTGTCTCAAAAAAAAAAAAAAAAAATTGGTTTCATGGAGACTGTAACTGTGAGGATATTGGTAAAGAATATTTAGATCAGGAGGTTCCCCCAACCCAAGAATTAATTTAACACAAGCGATACAAGATCTTTATAAAGACATACATAATATTATTACATTCTATACATAATACTAGACATAATAATAGAATATGTAAAGTGCTCTTTTAGATTTCAAGTAAAAATATAAATAACTCTAAAACAGGTGCAGTGGCATGAATAGGCAGTTAAGAGAAAATAACACAGAAAATATATGTTAAAATATGCTCACCCTCACTTTGGTCATAGCAATGCAGATAAAAACAACCATGAGATATTAGCATTACTTTATTAGTTTAACAAAAATGTTAAAGACTGATAAAACTTAGTAAATGTGACGGTATGGGGAAAAGAACAATAGTTCACATTATAAGTAGAAATGTAAACTAATTCATTTAAACGGGCAATTTGCCAATATTTTTGGGACCCAGTCAATTTTTTTTTTGGAGACAGACTCTTGTCACCCTGGATAGAGTGCTGTGGCATCACAGCTCACACCAACCTTAAACTCTTCGGTGCAAGCCACACTCTTGCCTCAGCCTCTCAAGTAGCTCGGACTACAGACACCTACCCTAATGCCTGGCTAGTTTTTCTAATTTTAGTAGAGACAGGGTCTCATTCTTTCTTAGTCTGGTCTCAAATTCCTCCTGAACTCAAACAATCCACCTGCCTAGGCCTCCCAGAATGCTAGGATTTCAGGAGTGAGCCACTTTGCCCAGCTTTTTGCCATTTTTTTTGAACATTTAAAATATGCATATCCTTTGAGTCAGCCCTTCCACTTTTAGAGATCTGTGATATAGATACACTCCCATAAAAGTGTAAGGATTTGTTTAGTGTGAGTTTACTTTTTATATGTAATATGTATATACATATAGCTATATACATATACACATATATAAATATATTATGGGATGTGGAAAGAAAAAATTATGGAAGTTTTAACCATTCTTATCTATGAAGAATGTGGGATTGGAGGTTGCAAAAAGAAACTTTTTGCCATAAGTAAGTATATATAATAGGAAATGTAGTCAAACTTCCAATAGCATAAGGCAGTGGTTTTAATGCCAACATGAAAGCAAAAGACATAAATTTGGGCTTTTACAATGCACCAAGCTGCATAATTCTGGAAGCCTCCAAAGAATGTCTCATTTGTGATAAGAGGACTATGATAATAGCCATCTACAAGTTCAGCGAAGTGGTAAGGAAGCTTGTAGTGTATCAAGGCCTTGAGTGGGGGTGGAAGGGGCAGAGTGCTGAACGTAAGAAATTGAAACACAAGGGCAGCATTCATGTGTTCAGGAAATCCTAAGCCAATAAATTAGCACAAAGTACCCATCAGAGGCCACTGAAACCTCCAGAGTTCCAAAGAAACAAACGTAGAACCACTCCATAGGAGCATTTTTATAACCTAAGCTCTTCCACTGAAGATAAAAACACACAAATGCAAACCATACACAAGGAAATAATTCATGTTAGGAGAGAATCCACAGACATTACCTGGTGTTCTAAGTAATGAAAATGATAGAACAACTTTAAAGGACTAAGTAAGTTTAAAATTATTAAAAGGAGAATGGCAAGAAATCTTGATGAAAGAACAAATGCTAAAAGAAAGGGAATACTCATGCCTGTAATCCTAGCACTCTGAGAGGCAGAGGCAGGTGGATCGCTTGAGCTCACAAGTTCAAGGCCAGCCTGAGCAAGAATGAGACCCCTGTCTCTAAAATAGCCAGGTGTTGTGGCGGGTGCCTGTAGTCCCAGTTACCGTGGGAGGCTGAGGCAAGGAAATCACTTAAGCCCAAGAGTTTGAGGTTGTTCTAAGCTATGACGCCATGGCACTGTACCCAGAGCAGCAAAATGAGACTCTTATTTCAAAAAATAAATAAATAAGTAAATAAAGAGAACAGGAGGCTTTTGCACACAAAAAAATAGTTATTGAAATATATTCATGGTGGATGAAGCACAACTAAAGATATTTAATGAGCTGGAAGACAGATTTGAAGAAATTACTCAGAATTCAGTCCAAAATACTAAGAAGGGTTAAGAGTTATAGAGAATAACAAAGTCTAACATATAATATGTTGAATAGGAACTTCAGATGAAAAAAATAGAGGGAATGGGGCAAGGCAATATATGGAGAGAAGTCCTTGGCAATATAAAAAATCCTTAGGTTAAAAAGGACATTAACTACTAAGAAGGAAAAACCATACCCACCCCTGACACATTACAGGGAAACTTCGAAATATCAAAGACAAAGAGAATATCTGAAAAGTATCTAGAGAGAAAGGACAAATAACAAAAAAACTGATAGGAGATTTCTTTTATCAATAGTGGAGGTAATGGAATAGCCTCAAAGTGCTGAGAAAAAAAAATCCATCTGTTTAGAATTCTATGCCCAAAGTTCTCTTAAATTCTCATTCAAGAGAAAGGTATAACAAAGACATGTAACAATAAATGAAGGCTCGGAAGGTTTACTATTTACAGGACCCCACTGAACTAAGGATATACCTCAATAAGAAGGAAAATGAACCCAGGAGGAAGAATGAGATGCAAGAAAGCAACAGTGAATGAAGATATTTTTAAATGTTTAGACCCCACACTGGCTCACACCTCTAATCCTAGCACTTTGGGAGGCTTAAGTGGGAGGATTGCTTGAGGCTAGGAGGTTGTCAAGACTAGTTGTAGGCACCATAATGAGACCCTGTCTCTACAACACAAAAAATTTAACATTTAGCCAAGTATAGCAACTCATGCTTCCAGTTCTCAGCTACTTGAAGCAGGAAGATCACTTGAGCCCAGGAGTTCAAAGTTGAAGTGAGCTATGAGTGCCCCACTGCACTTCAGCCTGGCCAATAGAGCAAGATCCTGTCTCTAAAATAAATAAATAAAAATAAACAAGTTGGTAAAAGGAAATGAATATCAACTATGTCATATTCAAAACTAACTTACTTTAATTTTAGGAGGTTTAGTAACAAAATGTGGAAGATGAATATTAGATAATAGTGATATGAAAAACACAGTAGAGAAATCAGAGTTGAAGCTTTCTAAATTTATTTTGTTGTTCAAAGTGACAAAACCCATTGACTTTAGACTTTCTGTGTTTTATGTTAAAAGTTAGGGGTTACCATGTCGGGCGTGGCGGTTCACACCTGTAATCCCAGCACTATGGGTGGCTGAGGCGGGAGGATTCCTGGAGCTCAGGAGTTAGAGGCTTGGCTGAGTAAGAGTGAGACCCCCCCAGTCAAGAAAAAAAATCGAAAAACCCAGCCGGGCACCACGGTGAGCACCTGTAATCCCAGCAGCTTCAGAGGCTGAGGCAGCAGGATGCCCACAGCTTGAGTCTTAGGTTGCAGTGAGCCACAAAGCTATTGCACTCTGCTCAGGGCATAGGGTAGAACTCTTGTCTTGATTAAAAAAAAAAGAAAGAAAGTTAAGGATAACCACTAACACATCAGAAATAAAACATATAACTTCCAAACTCATACAGAAGAAAGGTAAATAAAACTTGATCAATCCAATATAAGGGAGAAGAAAGGGGAAAAGGCGAAAAGAAAAATCCTGGCAAATAGAAAGTAGAGTTAAGGTAATGAAATGTTACAAAAGTGAAAATGGGCTAAACTACACTGTTTAAACACAGAAATTCCCAGATTGAATTTTTTAAAAACCCAACTATATGCTTTTTATAAAAGAGACATATTTAGGGACTTTTGCCACGATAGGCTAAGCAGACTAGTTCTCCCTACTATAAATAACTGGAAAAATGTATACAATATAAAACATAACTTGTTTTCAGATAGTGGACAACGGGATAATAGATATCAGACACAAGACTACAGGTAGAAGGAAGGACGAGAGATCTACCACCACCCCAGCTATCTGCCTGAGGTGCTGACTGCAGTAGAGACATGAGGAGAACCCCAGCAGAGCACAGTGGTCTCACTGGGGTAAAGACAGGAGACCAGGGAGCTATGTTGGGGTGAGCACAGAATTCTGGTGGCTGGAATTTGTAGGGCAGAGTATGGGGAGTGGGGCAGAGAAAGATGTCCCCTGTGCAAGAAGGAGACTGCTCCTGCAGATCAGGAAAGGAGCAGTCATTGAGGATCTTTGAGAAAGAAAGGTCCTGGTCTTTGGGATGAGAAATTCAAATAGGTTTGAGGGGGGTTTGAGTGCAAAGGCTGCCTGGGCCTCCTTTTCTTGTTAGAGCCCAGGGATACAGCAATAATCCAGAGGAAAAAAGGCAGTATATCTTTGTTGATGGACCTGGGACAGCCTCAGAGAACTCCCTGACACCCTAAAATGACAGAGCAGCAGAATGAACTCAAGGGCCCCAAAAGGACAAGGGCATCAGCTGATAGAGAGGTGCTGTGGGTGACTGACGGTGAGTGCCCCCTTAATGCTATGCCCTGGGTGCCTCATCTAATCCCAGCCCTTCAGGCAGAGGCCTTGGAGCTGAGACCTCACATGGAGAGAGGCCACAGTGAAGAAGAACTGAGGCTCCCCGGCCAAGCCTCCAGCTGAGTGAGGCCAGGTGCACGACCCTAGCCAACCTACAGAATCACGAGAAAACACCATTGTGTTTGAAGGAGTGACGTCTGGGATGGTTTGTTACACAGTGACAGGTAATTGAGTCACCCTGGTTCACAGAACTCCTCCAAAGGCAGATTCCTCCAGGGAAGTGAGAAAAAACCTGAACTGAGTGTGTCTCGGCCATTTGATAGACTACAGACTTTACTATCCATTAAATTCAATTACAGAAAAAGAATTATGTTCCTTTCCTCCTATATTAAGCATGGCTGAAACTCATATCCTTTCTATGTAATACTTGAAAAGAAAAAAGTTAAGGCTGACCATCTCTCACCACTTAGGTAGTGGGCATCCATGGTCATGGCCCTGCCCATACCCTAACTCCTTCTTTTGGTGACAGTCCCCCATTTTCCCCTTTGGCAAACCACCCCTCCTGCATCTGGTGAGCACCTGGAGGTACCTCCAGTCAGCGCCCAGGAGCAGCACAGGCGGTTCAGACCTTCTCCCCAGAAGCCACAGGCACAAGAACGGAAAGCCACTGAGCCGTGTCATTCCAGTGGCCTGGGAGTCGCTCAAGGGTTCCTGCTACCAAGATGTCTGCCCTTTGTTGTGCTCCTTTCCCGCCCTGCGCCTTGGCTTCTCCTGACAGTTTTCAAAAATGTGTCTTTCACTTAATTTAGCCAGAATTGGTTTCTATTGTCTGTCATCAAAGAGCTCTGACTGCTACATGATATGGCCTGTTAGAGCAGAAACTCAGTGGTGTCCTTTATATTTTTCAGTGTGGAGGTCACATGGTTGGGCCATGTGTTGGCATGGACACCTGCGATTCTTGCCAAAAGAGTCACTTGAGTGAGGAGCGCTGATTTATCTGAATGGAAGTCTGTCAACAACCCTTTGGAGCAAAGCATACCTCCTGCTTCACTGCCTTGGGCCACATGCTTCCCTCTCTGCCTCCCAGAGAAGTCTCAGCTCCCCCATCCAGCAGCAGCTCCCCCATCCATTAGCAATTCCAGACTTTAGTCTAGGCTGCGTCTTCTTCCTACCAAACTCTCCAACAGCACTGAGCACCATGCCAGGCTCGCCACAGACTTAAATTATTGCTGGACTGATTTGGCTGATTTAACTATTCAGAAGGGTGTCTCCCAGAGACTCCCACCTCATGTCCACATGCTGAGTGACAGTCCCACTGGGTGCACGGAGGATAACGTTGATCGTAAGGGCAAATCAGGGCCCCAAGGTCTTGGGGCCCCTTTGTGGGCACATGACTTGTGGCTACCAATGTCTTGGACACTGTGGAAACCAAGCTCTCAGGTGAGGTGGAGCCTCTCATGGAGAAGGCATGGCCCCAGACACCCATGCCACCCCATGCAGACCCATGAAAGAACATCCCTGGGTACCACATGTTACCGTTTCTGCAGGACAGTGACAAACTCTGTGAGCCGGTCACGTTCCACCTCGGCAGCCTGCCAGAGGGCCTTGATCTCTGTCACTTGTGCCTGCCAGCCTTTTTGTTCTGAGGAGTCCAAGAACCTGGGACCAGGGTGGAGGGCAGAGGGCAGAAGTCACCTGGAGCCTGAAGACACACATTTACCTCTGTGATGGTGATGGGGGGGGGCTGGGAGGACATTCAGGGGTTCTCAGAGATAGTCAGAGGGAAGGAAGCAAACCCAGCTCTTCCTAATCCTCCACACTGGCTTCTTTTCAGCTCCAATTCCTGGTCTTACTGACGTCCTTGGGTCTCACTTAGCTGGCTCCAAAGCTGGACCCCACTGGGGCTAGAGTTGCATTAGTATCTCTGTCCCTCCAGTCCCTGTGGGGCCCTGGAATTAGTCTGGCTGCTTTGGAAGCTGGCTCTTGGGGGCCTGGGGCACCCAAGGTAACCGTGTGGCCTCTCGTGTCTGGCTACTCTGCCCAATGTCAGGACTGCCCAGGCTCTCCATCCCTGCCAACCTGTCCCAGCCCTCTTACATCTCTGGCTTGATTTCTAACCCCAGTCTACTTTCTTAGAGCCTGGCTTGCTTTGTAACTTGGTCAGTTTTCTCTGGCCCTGACCAAACCTATCACTGCTCTCCTACTTACCACTGGGCCCACCTACTGCCCCTTCCCTGAGCCTGGGGCCAGGACAGAGGGTGAGCTCTGCCCCTACTACAGCCTCCCAGGGCTCACATGTCCCAAGCTGCTCTTGGCTGTGCCCTCACCTTTCCCAGTGAGACCCTCTGAGACCCTAGGTGGGCTCTTCCAGCAATGCAGAGTGTGAGGAGGCTGTAGAAGTGTGCAGTGGACTGGGCTGGGCTGACTTGCTCTGTGGTCTCTTCCTCTCTCTTGACCCCAGTTCTCTCTCTGAATGTTACGGGGCTTGGTTGAGATGTGCTGTGAGCACTCAAGACCCCCATGTTACGACTCCTAAATACATTTGTGCTCTACGGCCCTGTGTGTGTGGTCTCTGCATCAGCAGCTTTGGCACCACCTAGCATCTTGACAGAAATGCAAAACCCCAATCTCTATTCCAGACTGCTGAATCAGGACCTGCCTTTAATCTGGCAGATCCCTGGGCAATCTGTATGGAAATCCCTACTCTAGTTGCCTCTGTGGTCCCCAAATATGGGCAGAGGAGGAGTGGGAGGAAGGGCTGATTCCCTCACCCCACCCTCCTCCCATTCACCCACCACAGTCACCTGAGGAGTGGCTTCAAACTGTGCCAGGTTAAGCAGGCATACTCTCTGGGATAACTCTGCCCTGTGAACCCCTATCTTGTCACCTGCAGGAGGGGACTATAAGCTACAAGAGGGACTAGCCTGCACATGATTTGGTTTAGTAAATATCTGTGTGTTGTGGCAGAAACAAGCCTAAGAACCAGCAGTCTGGACAGCCAAGGAGCACATCAGTTCCTGAGTCCCCACATAGTACAGAGGTCACAGCCATAACCACACAGGCCTAGAAGGGACCCAGAGGGCTTACCTTCTCTATCTTCCTGCTCCCACTACTGTGACTAAAACCTCAGAGAGACAAAGCTTGCCCATTCTCCTATGCTGTGACAAGGCCTCCCTACTCTCAGGGGTGTGGCACATGCCCGGTGGCTCAGTGTCAGTCCACTGTCCCCCAAGTGCCCTTCTGACCCCCGACTGATGAGTGGGGCAGCTGTAGGGTTGGCCTTGGTCCATGGTCCCTATGTTGCTAAATGTCAGGCCTAAGTTTCTTTGGTGCTTTTGGGGAGATAGCAGACCAGAGAGAGGACTAATCTACCTGGTGCCTCACAGATGGGGTCTAGGGCCACTCAGAAGCCTTGCCTGGAACCTGAGCTGATTTGCCTGTGGGGTCGGGGTAGTGGTGTTGACAGTAGGATCATGTCTCCAGAGGGCAGGGGGCAGGGTTCGGGACAGGGCTCGGAGGCAGGACAAAGCTACCCTTGTCTATGAGCTGGCAGAAAGAACAAAAGGGCCATTTAAGCCCTTTGGCTTGATTCTATCAACAAAGAGGGGCCAGTGGGCTGAGGAGATATCAGTGGTTTAAAGTGGGAACCCATATCATGTGAAATTCTCCCACTACAGAAGATGCTTCTGCGCTGAAAGCCAGGCCCAGGAGGATTCCTCATGTTAACTCTCTGGTAGAAGGAAGGAACACTGGACTGAGAGTCAGGAGCCAAGATTCTAGTTCTGAAGCTGCTTACTCTATCACCATGGACAAGACACTGACTTCCCTGAGCCTGCATGTCCTTATATAACCTTAGGAGTGTCCCCAGACCTTGCCTGGCCTCAGTTTCCTCCCCATTTAATGGGATGGGAATTTTGCTGAGCAAGCAAGAATGAAAAGGTCTGTGAGGGTGCTGGGGTCCTAGGTTCATACCTGGGTGAGTTTCCATGGGGACTGGGCAGGGAAGGCCTCGTGAGAGCAGATTCCACCAGCATATGGCCCAGGCTGGTCACTGAGCTGTGTGAAGGCAGAGGGGGCGTATCACCATGGGAAGGCAGACTGGGCCCCACTGGGCCTCGCATCTGCATGTGAGGTAGACTAGAGGCCAGCAGGCATCTAGGGAGTCTGAGGGTGGCCAGTGCTGGCCCTTGCAGCAGCCCTGGCTGGGCAGTTCTTCTTTCCAGAAATCTTGCTTGCTCAAAATGAGACAGAACCAGAAGGTATCAGAGCCTTGAAGAATCCAGTACAGATCTGTTTGAAGGTCCCAGGAGAAGATGCAGATTGAGCTCATAGCCTATCAAGTGAGCTGCAAGCAGCATGCTCTTGAAGTAATAAAATCTGGGCCCAACCGACTTGCCCTGCAGATGCAGGGCTGGTGTAATAGGAGAGGCCCACGTACTGGAAGAACAATAGCACAGTCATCTTAAAATTGTGACCTGGCTTCCCATCAGAGGCAGGAGGAAACAACCTTTCCTCTGAATAATTAATATTCCCTTTCCAACTCCTCCACCCCATTTTTTTCTTACCGAGAAGATCCAAGCCTGCTGATGTGACTGCCTGCTGAGGCCGGGGACTTGGTCAGGCCCGTATCCTCCAGGATCTTGGTACTGGCGGGGCTGGCCTCGGGACCACCGGGCCCCTCACCCACTCCTTTATTCCGCAGATACTGTAGGGAACAGATGTACATTCGATTCTCAGGGCTTTGGCTCAGAAGCCTGGAGAAGGCAGGAGGGGGACTTGGCTTGATTTCGGGGCTTTCAGAGGATATGAAAGAGGCTTCTTTTCAGGAGTGAAAAGCAAAGCCTGTTTGTCGAAGGCACTACTTGCATGATAATGACATCTAATAATGCCTCTCTTCAGAAAGGGAGCTGCAGGAGGAGAAGACTGTGATGGGGCCAGGAAGCTGTTCTACATTCGAGCTCCAGAGGGAGGTGCAAGGCCCGGTATGCGGACAGGTCAGAGACTGACGTCTCCAAGTGGGCCCACATCTCCGGGCAGCCATACACACATGTGGATGAGTGCCAGGTGTGACTTGAGGCCAGCTGCCTTCGTCAGACACAACACCTGAACCTTCCAGACACCCCGAGCCAGAGAGGTTGGCCGGGCCTCAGCAAAGGCTGGCAGCCTGGGGAGGAGCCTAGAGCTCCCAGGCCCCTACTCCTCCCTCAGCCCCTTCCTCTTCTGGATACTTGGTGAAGCTTGAAAGGTGTAAATGGTTGTGCTCAGAGACAAGGCCGTAGAGATGTTCAGGCCAGGTTTATTGAAAGAGGAGGGTGACCCACCTGGGCAATTCAAAGATGGCATCTGTGCTTGCGGGCAGTCAGAGACCCTTTTTATATGGGACCATGGGGGCTGGGCACATTTCACAGATTGCCTGTCAGGTTAAGACCTTGCAGCACTGAACTTCTGGGGGGTAGGGCTAGTCAGATCCTTTGTGTCTTTGTCTTAGGAGGAGAAGAGGAGAAGAAGGGGAAAAGGGTTTGTGTGTGGCTGTGTCAGGCCCCCCAACAGGGCTGAGCTGAAGGAGCATTAGAGGACCCACAGCAGGAGGTCAGGCCACTGTCAAGGAGGGGACAGTTAGTGTAGGCCCCCCAAAACCTGGCATGTCCTCCAGCCCCACTCATTCTGAGAAGACTAGCAATGTACTAACTTGTCTAGAGATAATGGTTGGCCACCAAGTAGCTGGTGACCTCTGAGGTAGAGGTAGAACATTCTTCTCTTGTGTGCCTAGAGCAAGGACAGCAGTGAGATGAAGATGCTGGGATGTTCCTGTGAGCAAGAGCTGGGAGCAAGGAGAGAAAGGACTGCAAGGCGAGGTCCCACTCCCTGCCTCACATGCTGTGTTCCTAGGCCTTCCTCACGCTCCCAGGCCTTCTCTACGCCAGCCAGTCCTGTGGCCCTAGGCTACCTTGGCCCCTGGGGATGCAGGCTGCAGGACAAACCCAGGCTGAACAACCAAAGCCAGCTAGGACAGAGGGCCTCTCGAGCTCATGTGTCTGACCCAACCCTGGATCCCTCGTAACAAAGGGCAAGGCTGCAACGTGACATGCCTAGGTGCCAGAGGCAGTGGGCTCTTCTGAGACTCAAAGACCTGTGTTCCTGTCAAAGATTCCTTCTCCCTAGGGGCCACCAATTTCCTCCTCCAGGACCACCACCACCACAGGGAGGAGCCACAGAGAGCAAAGGTGCTAACTCCTAGCAGCTCCAGGCTGTGTCCTCAAGACACCTGCCAAAACTAAGTATCCTTAAGGACTCACCGTTACACAGGCATTTATCTACTGTGTGCTTTGTCTAGTGCCAGGCACTGTGTCCCCCTCAACAAGCGCTCAGGGGACAGGAAGATAGGCAACTGGGAAAAGTTTGACTTGCGGATGCACAGGGTATTAGGGGAGTGCCCAGGAGGGGCACGTAACACAGAATGGGGTCCTAGGCTTCCTGGGGGAGCTCATAACGAGATAAGACCTGAGGCTCAGGGGCAGCTAGCCAGACAGAGGCAGTGGGAGAGGGAGAGGAAGGGGAAGGTGTGTGCTTCAGACGTGTGCACAATCTTGGGGTGAGGAGCAAGCAGGGCCATGTGCAGCCGAGGGGTGGGGGAAAGGGACATGTGAAGAGTAGATGCAGGAGTGATGGCAGCAGAGCTTAACATGGGGCACCCTGGAATCTGGGTGAAGAAGTGTGGCTTTCCTTCTTTCATCCAGCTGCCTGGAATGTGAATGCAATGTCTGGAGCTAGAGCTACCATCTTGGCACATGAGGATGAGGCCCACAGCTAAGAGTGGGAGAGGGTAAGCTGGAAGGAGTCCATATCCTTGAGAATTGGGTGAGGCTGAGAATGATAGGAATCCAGGGACAGATTTTAGCAGAACAAGGATACAATCAGGTTTGTGTTTTAGAAAGGAAACTTGTGTGCAGAATGGGTTGGGAAGCCAGATGGAAGCCAGTTGCCAAAGTGGAGCCAAGAAGGATGTGGTGCAGCCTGAGCTAATGCAGATGGAAAGAAGTAGAAAGAGCTGAGATTTCTCGCCAAGCCTTGGAAATCTTCTGGAGCTATGCCAGTGCACTGCTCACCTGCACACTGAGTTGCCCAATCTCTGACTCCAGCTGCCGCACCTTGGCCTCCCGCTCAGCCACCATGGCCCGCAGCTGGGCAACGAGGCTGCTGCTCTGTTGAGTCTCACTGTGGAGCTGCTGGTCCAGGTGGTGCTGGGAAGCCCGCATCTTTTCCTCCTGCAGACTCAGGCTGCTCAGAATCTCTTGCAGCTGTTTCAGTTGGTCCTGGGGGGCCCAGGCAGTAGTGCAAGTTGAGGTGAGTCATGGCCCCTGGTCAGGCAAGGACAAGAGCCAACTGCCTCTCCACCCAAAGCAACCCATACTGTAAAGGTGCCTATTCCTTTGAGAAGCAGGAACACACTCCTTGCCTGCGTTCAGAGGGGTTCAAACCAGGCAGGTGGGAACCATGCCTTTATCTTGTGCTCAACTTCCTCTGAGTTTAGGGCTAAGACACTCAAGAGCTCTTGGGCATGACAGTTCAGCTGGTGGGGGAGATATTTGGGTAAAAAGAAAACGTGATTCCACTCTTCTGGGAGGCTGCCCTTTGAGGACCCTTTGCCAGGGATCCTTTAGCTCAGCACCTTAGACCCTGTCCCCTGGAAGTACCCCCAGGAGACTCCTGGGGAGAGGTTTCTTGTCTGGGGAACAGCAGAAAGGACAGTGATTTGGAACATGTGGGGCTGTTGTCCTCACCTCATAGGGGAGGAAACTGAGGCCCATATAGCCCAAGGGCATAATGCTGATGAATGGCAGGCTAGGGCTGGTTTGCAGCACTCATCATGCCATCTCCAGTGACAAAGGATAGTGGCATGTAGGGACCTCAGAGGACATCCAGCCCTGTACCTCATATTGAAAACTGGCTGCTGAGGCTCAGAGAGGGAATGCAACTGGCCTAGTGTCACACAGTCTGGTACTGAGAAAGGCAGGCCTGGATTTCATGTCTTCTGTGCACCACGCAGCACCCCACCATGAGAAATGATTATGGACTAAGGTAAGTGCCTGAGCCTGCACCCCCTGGGCACCCCAGCCATGCCAGGCATGATCACTCCTGGGGCTGAAGTCTGGGGTACCTCAGGTTCCAGAGACAAAAGCCTAGGCTGTAGGGTCAGGAAAGCAGTGTGATCCTGCTAATCAAGGAAGATTTTTATAGTCAGGTAAACTTGTTTTGAACTCAGCTGTAGAGTCTTAGATGAGTCCTCTAACCAACTTGAGTCTCAGTTTCCCCATCTATGAAGTGTTATTATAATACATGCCTCTAGGAGCTGTCCTGGGACTAGTCACTATGAAGTGCCCAGGGGGTGGGCTCTATGCCCTCAGAGACAAGAATTTGCACTAGTTCCCTCAGTTATCCCTTCCATTCCTTGCTCAAAAATAACCCAGAGTGTAATCTTAGCTCTTCCCCCTTAGATGTTTCTTTCTCCTGTGGTGTCTATAGGCCTGGTGGTTTGTGCCCAGCACTGCCAATGTCACAACCCTCTACGTGCCCTCTGAGTTGCTTATGTCCCTGCCGCAATGTCGGGGGTTTGGACCCAGTGTATTATACAGGTACAATGTCAGGTGAATGAGGAGGCTCACTCTGTACGGGGCTGGGGCCCACCTTTTCAGATCTGGGGCCTGGCTCCCACCCTGCTGGAGAGGCTGGGCCATACCATGAGGGCATCAATGAGCTCGTCATCATGTCTGCCTTTCTCCACCAGGGTCCCCATCTGATTCCTGAGCGTCTTCACCTCACTCGACAGCACCTTGTTCCGAGACTTCATGCCCTCAAACTTCTTTTTTAGCTCTTCAACTTCCCTCTGGAGGGTGTCCCGCTCACTGGCAATTTTCTGGAATTAGAAAGTGAGGGCATTGGCTCAGTGCCTATAGCTCAGCAGCTAGGGTGCCAGCCACTTACACCAGAGCTGGTGGGTTTAAATTCAGCCCAGGCCAACTACAACCAAAAAATAGCTGGGCATTGTGGCAGGTGCCTGTAGTCCCAGCTACTTGGGAGGCTGAGGCAATAGAATTGCGTAAGCCCAAGAGTTTGAGGTTGCTGTGAGCTGTGACACTACAGCACTCTACAGAGGGTGATGTAGTAAAACTCTGTCTCAAAAAAAAAGTGAGGGTAGGGCTGAGTGAGACCTTGGCCACATCTGGTCCCTTGCTTCCACTTGATATTAAAGCCCAGGAGGATAAGGGCACTTGTTGAAGGCCACTGAGCAGGGTCCCTTAGTCCCATCCCTCTCAGGGATGTCAGGCGGCTCTCAGCCTCCTGCCCTTGCCCGACCACACAGATAGCACTACTGGATGCCAGCAATCCTCCCCTCAGCCTGTGACACATGAGCAGAAACCTGTGTTACCCCCATGGCCAGCTCTGGGTACATAGTCGAGACAGCATGACTGACTCCATGCTGGGCAAAAGAGAAAAGCCATACTTGAAGGAAGCATTCTAAGTTTAAGGTTCAAAGTGCAGCACCTCACCACACAGAGACTGAGAATAAGGGAGTTTCCACTTGCCACTCTGTTCCCTCACTTCATCCACAATTATTTGATGCAGGGCCCCCAGACTGCACCTTGCTTTGTCAGCTACAAACTGGAAACTTACACGCAGCACACCTCTTTGGAGTCTCTCATTCATTCATCTCTCCATTCTCAAATGTTTCCTGAGGGCCTATTATGTGCTTAGTTTCATTACAGACGCTGGGAACACAGGAGAGAACAAAACAGAGTCCTGTCTACCCACTAGGACTGCTATCCTAGTGGGTAGACAGATAATGTCAAATAATGACAAATGCTAATTGAAAAGTGGGGGAACAGAATGGGGAGATGGCATGGTCAGGGAAGGCCTCTCTGAAAGGGTCACATCTGAGCAGAGGCTGAAGGAGATGAGAGGAAGAGCAAAGGCCTGGACTGGAACAGTCTGGCTGGGACACAGAGAGTGAGGGGCAGATCAGATAAACCCTTAGTGCTAAGACCAATACCCTGAGAAGGGTCCTGGGTCATGGGCAATATAAACTGACTTGATGCTGAGGTCAATTATTGATAGAAAAGTATTTTCAAATCCTTGATAAAGTGAATCATAGCAATGTAAAATGAGTAAATGCATGTACACAACACAAGCCCTTAGCACGGAGGCAGCCATTGCTCACTTGCCATTCACCTGCTGCTCTCCTGCCTACACACACCAGACTCTATGGGGGCCTGGCAAGGAAATGTACACAGAAAATCGTTTCCTTCTATCTACCATTATAGCTTATAGTCAGTGCAAGTGTTCCAACATATTCTGTTCTGTGTGAATGCTTAGGTCCAAGACAGGTGCATTTCAAACCCAACATTTCCAAATTTCAATCCCCCTCCTCCCCTTGAACTCACTGTCTCCCCTACCCAATCACTACACTCCCCAGAAGTCCTTCATAATTTTTCCTACTCTTTTCCCTTCTGTGTCCCATCAGTCCCTGAGCCCCATAAAGTCCACCAGGGTCTGACCCTTTTGCTATAGTCCTACTGTCTTAGTGAAGGTCCTTGGTCATGTCTCAGGTGGATTACTGTTCTGCCTCAATGTCTCTTCCAACCCATATCCCTCTTCCTCCAACCAATGGGACCTTTCCAGAATGCATGGCTGATCATGTCCCTTCAGTAGTTCTCCACAGCCCTCAAGATATAGGCCCAAAGCCCTGGCCAGCACACAAGGTCCAGCAGGCCCTGCCCTTGCCCACCTCTCCAGTCTCACTGTCTCATCTGACAGTCTAGAATGCTGGGAGGTACAATGTGGTGATGGTCATAGCATGCCTAGCACAGGGTCTCACCTGGAGTTGGCACTCACCAATGGAAGTCTCCAGATGCCAGGGCCACTGAAGTCAGCCCACTGTCTGGTTTGCCAGCACCTCCTCCCACGTCTTCCAAAACTTTCTTTGAAGGAGTCCCTACTCCCACTCTCAGTGCAAGTTTGGGGAGGCTAGCTCATTAAAGAACATGGTACCTTTGGCCATAGTGATTGGCTCAGGGATGGCCATGTGACATGAGCTAAACCAAAGACTCGATTCTGGGACTTTGTTGGAACCACTGGGAAAGAGAAGCCATTATGTCTGTTGGGGGAAGGATTGGAGAACAGACCTGGGCCTAGCCAGGGTCCCTGTGGGAGAGAGTAAAGTGTTGCTGAGATCAAGAGAAAGTGGTGCTGAGAACAAGTTCTTCAAATGTCTGGATCCATCTGTACCTGAAACTGTACCACCTCTGGACTATTCATTTACATAGGCTAATAAATGCCTTTTGTTGCTTAAACCTGATAGATATGGAGTTTTTTTTTTTTTTGAGACAGAGCCCCAAGCTGTCACCCTGGGTAGAGTGCTGTGGTGTCATAGCTCACAGCAATCTCAAACTCTTGGTCCCAGGGGATTCTCCTGCTTCATCTTCCCAAGTAGCTGGGATTATAGGCGCCCACCACAATGCCTGGCTATTTTTGGTTGTAGTTGTCATTGTTGTTTCATGGCCTGGGCTGGATTCGAACTCACCAGCTCTGGTGTATGTGGCTGGTGCCCAAGCTGCTTGAGCTACAGGTGCTGAGCCAGGGTTCTGACACTCCTAGTCCAGTTAGGGAGACATAGCCTCTGGTGCCAGGCCGAGCCTGCTCATTCCTTCTTCAGCCAGCCAAACCCATCACAGCTCTGGGCCCTGACCCTCCCCCTCCCTTTTACAATGGAAGTTTCAGGTACAGCATCTCCAAAACAGCCAGGATGGGGCCACCCAGAGTTCATTCCATAGGCTCAGGGTGAGGCTCCGGTCAGGCAGCTCCAGCTGGATTGACAAGAAGTGAAGAACACAGGCAGAGGTGACCCAAGACCCCAGGTATCTCCTGTCTAAAAGAGATGGCTCAGACACACCTCAGAGCCCTGCAGGTGCAGTCGTGATCTCCAATCCCATGGGGCTAGCTGACATCCTGCGGAGCACACATTACCTCCCAGCCTTCCTGTTTCTCCCTCTCCAGGTTGCGGATCCTCAGCAGGTTTTTCTCCTGTGCTGACAGCTTCCTTGGGTCTGGCTGGGCAGATTCATCACTGGCTGTTCCTGCGGACTGGCTCCGGGTCTGTCCCAACTGCTTCTCAAGTTCTCGGACCTAAGGGTAGACAAACCCATAATAGGTCTGCATCTCTCCAGATGGGAGATCTCACTGGACTGAAAATTGAACCACCCTTCCAGATGGTTGTGGTAGACAAGGAAAACTGGGAATTGGCATCTTGAGCAAAATAACAGAAGAAATCTAAGAGGTTTAGCTTAGAAAAAAGATGCTTTAAGGCAAATGAGAAAAATAACCCCAACTCTGAGGGGCTATTTAGGCTGAGCAGCAGACGGTTGATCTGAGGAACCTGAGAAAGATGGCACGACAGATCTCAGTACAAGGAAGAATCCTCGACTACACAGACCATTTAAGACTGGGTGGGCTCCTCAGGAGGTGGTTGGGTATTTGCAGGAGATGCTGTAGTGGGGAGGCAGGGCTTGGAAATTGAGAGACTGACTCAAAGCCTCACTAACTGTAACTGTGCACAGGTTACTTAACTTCTCTGAATCTCAGTTTCGTCATCTGCCAAATGGGCCTAAGAGTACACCCTGTATAATGTTATTATGAGAATTCAGTATCCTGAAGCTGCCCAAGCCTGGGAATCTTCTGAGATCTTCTTGGAATGAAAAATCTTAGGGCTTGTTCCAGACCAAGAAATCAGAGCTCTAAGGGAAGGATCTTGGAATTTAAATTTTTAAACAAATACTGGTGATTTTTAGCATTAGTCAACTTCGAAAAATCTCAAGATGTTCCAGGGGAAGCCCTCAGCACACAGAGCCTGGCATATGTGAGCTCTCAGCAAGTGGCAGATAGATGTCATCCCATAGAACAGTATCTTTATTACACTAAGATATAAGTAGACCAGTGTTAGGGACTTTCTTATCCTATTGCCAGAACAGGGTTGGTAATCCTGAGCCGGAAAGGAAACAAAGTTCCCTAGGATCACTGGTGCAGGGCATCATGTATCAGCGCCCTCGTGTGGTACCGTGTGGCAATTCCATTTAAGGATTAAAGAACACTGCCTTACTTTTAACTGTTTCATTTACAACTAAATAATAACATCATTAAGTTGTTGAGTGCTTATTATGGCCATACACTGTGCTGGGTGCTTTACCAACGTTAGTTAATTTAAATCATCAGTCTCTTCACCAATTTTACAGGTGAAGAGACTGAGGCACAAAGAGATGAAGTGATTTGCCTAAGGTCACAGAGCTAGGACACCGGTGGGCAGATTCAAACTCAGACCTCTTAAACCAAAGGGCCACAGTGATCCTCAATTACAGTTTTTTGGATCCCTCCACCTCCACCTTTATGCTAGCTTCAAGGATCCTGTAGGAGACCCTGAGGATAAAAGCCACCCAGGAATCATGACCCTTGAAGTTCCTGGGAATGAAGGTGATGTGTTTGGCAAACAGTGAAACACACACATATCCCTGTGTGCTCCTCAGTTGGAAGGCAAAAAGGGAAAACGGTTGCAGCTAATCTTTATCCACTGCTTCCTTCGAGCCGAGCATATACCACCAAGCACTTTATAGGTACTGACTCCTGCAGTTCTCCCAACAACACTGTGAGGTAGGGACTGCTATAACCCCCATGATTCAGATGAGGACTCTGAGGCACAGAGGGGTCTGCTTGAGGTCACAAGCTGGTGAGTGGAAAGTTGGGATTTGAATCTAAGCAGTCTGGCTCTGGAGCCCCTGCCCTTAGCCTGTGTAGGGAGGCTCCAAAAATATGTAGAAAATAAAGGAAGAGGCCAGGCTAAGCTTTGTTGGGTAGTTAAAACTGTCAAAAGACTATACACATCTGGAAAAAGCCTACAATTACAACAGTCACGCAAATTTATAGAAACCAGGAAAAAAAACTAGCCTGGAGTAAAATAAATCAAAACAAAGGCATTGGCATTTGTTAAGCTCCAGTCCTGGCATGTGGTAAGTGTTATATAAGTGCTTGTTCATTAAATAACAAATTAAAATCAGGCTGGTTGGGGAGACTGTAAAAACAACAAGCCTGCAAGTATTTTCTGCAGGACCTAAAGGTTTCTTTTGGGTTCTGTGCACTTAAGTATCTGCTGTGGGTCAACGCAGGTCCTTCTGGGGCATTTTTAGTACTTTATTCAGGGCCAGGAGAAAACTGATGACTTACTCACCTTGCTCTGCAAAACGAGAATTTGTTGAGCCCGACCCCTCCAAGTCCCTGGTGAGGACAGGAGCTGCTGGACATTGATCTCGTCTCCAACCTCACTGGCCAAAACCTAAATAAGGTAGGGCTGTCAGCATGGCCAGGAGAGAGGGCTCCACCAGATCCCAGAACCAGTTGCATATTCACAAGCAGCACCGGGTGCATGGACCTCGAAGAGGCCCGGAGGCCTATACAATCCTCCTCTGGGCTCAGGGCATAGCCCTCAAAGGTCAGTTTACCACATTCCAGGGCAGCTCCCTCTAGGAAGGTAGCAAACACATCATCCAGGTTTTCTCAGCAATGCTTACAGTAGCTGAGAAACTGCCTGCAATACCCAGGTAGGGCCCCTTGCTCTTGAGCCCATAAACTGATAAACACCTCCCTAACCTGGTCACTTGTCTCCTAGAACTAAGATAGTTCTGGATGACTAGAGGACATTGCCACAAAGACCAGCCCATGTGAAAAGCCACAGACAAGTGGCCATGTGATGTGAGTGTAGCAAGAAGGAAGCTACAAAGCAACCAGGGTGCTGAAGGTCAAGAAGGGCTCAACTTTGTGGCGGTTGAAGTGCAGTGTTCTGGCCCCACCCCAAGGCTTTGAGGCAGAAACAAGACACTCTAGCTTGTGACTTGGGCCCCTCTGAAGCCTGTCACAGAAATCTGATCCAGCATCCAAGTCTCTGGTGCTTGTTTCCACAATAGAAAACTGTTTTGGAAATCTTGGCCAGTCTGAGTGGTTCCAGCAGGGAAGATAAATGCCAGAGAATTCACTATGTAAATAAAAACAAATAACATACCAGCTGGGCCTGTGTCCCAAGTCTGAGCATTTTCTTTTGAAAGGGGCCTTTGATACAGAACCTATTCATTTTCTATTATTACAGACAAGCAGAAAGCAGGAGACAGGTGTTGGCAGGCTTCTAAATCAAAGGTGGCACATTAAGCAGAGACCCAGGATCTATTGGGGCATGGCTGATGCAGGGAAGGCTTAAAGGTCTCTCCCTAGGTGGACAGTGCTGTCCTCATCAGCCCAGAGTTGGGCAGTCACCACAAGGGCCTACGGGGGATCCTCAGGCAGCCAGCAGCCCTGCTTACCAGAAGGGTCTGTACTAGGGGCAGGTGGAAGGAAATTCTGGGATCTGGAGCCTGACCCAGAGGGCTGAGCATACTGCTTATTCTGCTCACTGAATGGAACCCATTGTGCCAGCTGTGTTCCTCCCAAGCCCGGCCTTAGCCATATAAGAAACCCTGAGCCCTGGCTCCAAAAGACCTTCTGGGCTATCCGCAGCTCCTGCTTCACAGACTGGATCTGGTTGCGGAGGTCACTCATCTTCAGGTTCGTGGCTGCCAGCCTGTCCTGCAAGGCCTTCACCTCTGGGGTCTCCAGCTGGTTGGGAGAACAGGAGAGAAAGCAGTCACTAGCTATCTAAATAATTATAGCCCCCATTTACCAAGCATGTGTCAGGCACTGTGCTAAGTGCTCAATGCAGAGTAACTCATCTAACTCTCACAAACCTTTATCATATAGGTTCTATTGTCAGTCCCTTCTAGATGCAAAATGGAAGCTGGTGGAAGATACGTCCCTTCAGCTTGGGCTGCCTGCAGCTGAGCCCTTTGCTCAGACTGTCATGCATGCCCTTGTGGACGCATGGCATGGCCACAGAAGTGAAGCTTCTCGAGGAGGTTGTGGGCTCCACACCTCCCACACTTCCGGGTGTGGACTCTGCTGTGCTCAGAGATCGACATCATAGCCAATACAGCTTCGCTCAGAATAGAAAGGAAGCTAGATTGTTCATAGACGGCAACCTTGGCTTGGCAGGAGAGCTACAGGATGACCCTAAATCGGGGCCTCCCTCTTCCAGAACTGCCAGCCTGAACCTTGGTCTCTGACAGCTGAGGGGCCTTGGGTTCCCTTTCCTGGCAGTGCTCACAGAGCAGAAATCAGGATCCAATTTAATCCCTTGATGTTCCATCCCTGTGGCTTGAAGAATTGCAGCAACCATCAAAACTGCCTACTGAAACTCTTAGCGATGTCTTTTTTATTTTTTGTAGAGACAGCCTCACTTTATCACCCTTGGTTGAGTGCTGTGGCATCACACAACTCACAGCAACCTCCAACTCCTGGGCTTAGGCGATTCTCTTGCCTCAGCCTCCCGAGTAGCTGGGACTACCGGCGCCTGCCACAACGCCCGGCTATTTTGTTTTTTGCAGTTCGGCGAGGTTGGGTTTGAACTCTCCACCTTCGGTATATGGGCCGGCGACCTACTCGATGAGCCACAGGCGCTGCCCAGCGATGTCTTTTTTAAAAAATAATGGTTGATTTCATCTATCTGGATGCAAATTTTCCTTAAATGAGCTAATCACTTCTCTGTCTTCAACAGACATTCCTGAGACTCCCAGAAGCTTGGCATTAAAGGGAACTCCAAACTCAGCCTATTCGGCCCCCTTCCATAAGTGAGGAAAATAGGTCCAGAAGAGGAAGTAGCTTGCCTTCAGGCACACTGGAGTAACACATGTGGGATTAGAGCCTGGTCCCTCCCCTGCTGTGGCTGTTTCTATCTATTTCAGCTGAGATCCCCTCTGAGAATGATGCTGACCCTCTCTGCTTCTGACCCAGCAGGCCAGGTGGGGTGGACTTCCAGGAAGCAGGCCCTGTACTAGAGCAGTTTTCTTATGTTTCTTTAGCAGCCACAAACAAAATATCTCGTGAAGGACAGATCTAAGTAGCCTAGATCCGGAAAGTTCCATGGCCCCAGAGGCTTTGGGCAGCCCAGCTGAAAACCACTGGTTAAGGAAACTAGACATTGTCCAGAAACCCCAGCCTCATTTAGTTTCCTGGCTACAGAATGGGTACAAAAATACTTCCCTGTCTGGCTTCCCCACAGCACCATCATCAGGCTAAAGAGAATAACCAGTGTGAACAAAAATTGCGACCTAAGACTTACATGAAATGTAATATAACCTTTTATTAGCATATTCTTTCCCATGTCCTTCTTTTGTCTGAGGTTCCTGCTCAGTACTTTTGGGTTTCTGTTTTGTTTCCTGCTAAATGCGTGGCTTTGAATCTTCACTGGAGTGGGAAGTTAACACCCTCCAACCCAGAATGTCAGATCTTCAGTGCCAGGAGTCCCAGTGGCTTTAAGACCGCAGGTACCCGGCGCCTGTGGCTCAGCGGGCTAAGGTGCCAGCCACGTACACCTGAGCTGGTGGGTTCG
>CAUYON010091047.1:0-34988 GCA_963573935.1 Arctocebus calabarensis
AGAAACGGAGAGAGCTTCTCTCTCCCCACTAGAATTTTCTCCCTCTAACAGATGCCTTAATGTTTTCTGTATTCTTTTCTTTCTTTTCTGTGAATAAATTCTGTCTTACAAAAATTAAAAAAAATAAAAAAATAAAAAAAAAAAAGAGAAAGTAAGTATCCAATGTAGTCAATACTAATATAAAACCAATATAAATCCAAATCACAGAAAATTTAGGTTTATACTGGTTTCATATTAGTATCGCCAACATTGGATACTTGCTTTTTAGACGATAGTTAGGAATTTAGATTATTCCTAACTATAATATTTTTCCTCAGTATCAAATACTTTTGAGACATACTCATAACACAAAAAGTTAGATAAAACCAATGTTATTATTGTCTATTAATACAAGTATTTTATGCTCAAATTAATAGGTAGTTATAATACAGAAAGATCTACTTACTGATTTTTGCTCAAACCGAAATGTCTGTAATGAAGAGGAACATGAATAATCATCTGTAGCAGGAATAATCAGGGTTTTGTTTTTTGTTTTAAGGAAAGAATTCTCTGTCATGTAAACCCACTCCTTGTCATGCATTAAATTTTTACTGGTAAAGTGGAACAGCAAAGAGTTTCTATTTGTGCAAAATTCATTTATGGATTGTTTTTTACACATTGTATGTGTGCATTAAATGTGCAACCTAGAGGGTTTCAGACTTGAACATTCAGGCGCACAGCATCTTGGTGTACCTCAAAGAACTAGTGTTTTAAAATCAGTGGTTTTTAAGCACAATTTTTAACTCTAAAATTTACTAGTTATTTGGCATTGAACAAGTAAATTAACCCCTAGAGAGATTCACAATTTTAAATAGGGATAGCATATTTAATCAGATAATGGTGTTGGGAAAGTAAGGGTGGTCTGGATGGGAGCCTGGCCTTAGACAATCTATGGAGGTGTATAATCAAAGTCATATTTGGGAAAACATGAATCCAACACTGTGGCAGAAAGTGGTGTCAGAAGAAAGATACTTGGATCTTATCCTGTAGAGACTAGTAGTGCTTTAAAATTTATTACAAAAGACATGAATAAAGCAATGGAACATTAAATTTGAGGAGATTCACAGGGTAATTTGGAGCTCAATATAATAAAACCCGTAAAGGTATCTAGATAAAAATAGTTGCATTGAACATATGTGTTTACCTCCATCCCCCCAAGACTCACTGAAATAACATTGAAGTTATAATACAGAAAGCATAACCCAACAAAGAGTTATAAAAACAAATAACATCAACAATAAGAGTTAGGTCTGGAAAGGCAAAGGGAAAGAGGTAATTGATTTAGAAAATTTACGAAAGTTAAACCTTCCTGGAATAATCCTGGAGGAATTCAGATTTTGTAAAACTGAACTGTAGAAAAATTAATGAATTGAGAGGAGAGCTGAGACGAAATGAGGGGTGGGGAAGCAAGATATATTATTTATCTTGTAACCTTCCTAACAAGCAGACAAAAAATTTTATAAACGTGAACAGAAAGACAATTATCTCTCCAAATCAAGGGGTAATATTATTATTTCTTGGAGTGTGTAAAATACGAAAAATATGCAAATGGAAAACCTTGAGCAGGTGAGGATGGGATATTGTCTCCAAGTAGAGTCAAAGAAATCTATTTATTGAATGTGAGGAAACTGCCTCCAACCCCATTTACTTTCTTCACCAGCCTTTGAAGAAAAAAAAAAAATCATCAGCAATTACCTAGTCACTTTAGTCAGAAGATTTAATATACTCCTCTGTAAACAGCCTAACCTGTGGAAAGAAGGAAAAAACAAAAGAATCAAGGATGAAAGAGGAAAACATCACACAGATAACTTGAAAATTTGCAAAGCCTCACTGGCAAACCTAATCAAATAACATAACTGCTCTCAGCTGCACAAGCCTTATCAGGCATGTAGGGTTCTTAAATGGGTGTTCAGCGACTTTTCATCTGGAGTAATAAAAGCAGCTGTAGGGGGGTAGCTACACCGAGCAGGCAGCTGTGATATTTATCTCTTCATACCCAAATAGTTGTCTTAACGACAAGGTGATCCTGATTTGCACCAACTTGAGTGTATAAGCCAACCACCGACAGTTACAAACTACTAGGGTGGTTCAGGGTGGGAACCTCAGGAATCTAAAACAACAAATGTAATAATCATTACCCAAATATAACCCAATCAATACCAAACAGCTATTATTGATACTGGTGATTAAATGATACTGGTTACTATCTTTTCTCTAAACCACACATACAGGGGCCCTGAACATTTCTTATTCTTTGGCTTACATGAAATTCTTCTTCTTTTTTTCTATTTTTTTTTCTTTTTTAATTGTTGGGGATTCATTGAAGGTACAACGATCCAGGTTACAATAATTGTATTTGTCAAGCAAAGTCCCTCTTATAAATGTGTTCCTCCCCCAAGAGGTGTGGCAAATTCTTCTTACTGGAGTCCAAACCTGAGGGCTTTCCCAGCAGCACTTAAATCTTGGTATCACGTCTGAGAGGGGCAGGGCGGTATCTCATTCCCCTGCTCTGAGACGGCATGGTGAGAAAAAGTGAGCACGTTTTCTTCAGCAAAATTTCTTGTTTATGTGCTCATTATCTACTGCCACAAATCCCCGTTTACCTATCTTAACCCTGAATCATGCCGCCCCTCCCGCCACAGTCCAGCATGGGGGCTGGAATTGCTGTATCCTTATATATTGCCTGTGCTCAACAATAAGAATAAAAAAGGATGATGGGGCTGCTTCTCTGACTAATGCTTACTACTATCCTCGGTTAGCTAATAAGATGGAGTTACCGTCCAGCTCTTTTTACTTTAAAGAAAGGTAAAAAAGTGGTCTGAACACCAGTGCTTAACTCTGCCAGGTCACAGAAAGAGCAGTACTGGACCCATTCTATTTTAAAAGACTAATAATGTGCAAGTCGGGGAGAGCAGGGCATAGACCACATCGATTTCCACCCCTTCATTCCGAGTCCTACATCCCTAAAACCTCTTTCCTACCCTCACACGTAGATGAAGAATGGATCCACTTACTTTACATGGTTTATTAAAAGGTTTATTCTGTAAAATCTGGATTCAGTTAAATAAACGTACTCAAAGATCAGGAAGGCCACATGTGACCACAAGTTCCCACCCCCTAAGTCATTCATGCTTTTTTAGAACATTTTAGATTATTTGCAAAAAGGAAATGGATTCTTTGTTCTGAAAATACATGGCTGAGGAGAACCAGTAGCTACAAAGTATTTTGGTCTACCCTTAATAGCATTTTATGCTATTTATTCAGGCAAGCCATAAGGTGAGCCCCAAATGGATTGCATTTCTTTTTAATATTGCCTTCAGTGTCCACTTGACCCTTCTTGATTTCTTCATAAAGCTCCTGTATTATATAACTCTCAGTTAAGGTACAAAGAGAGTGTATCAAGAAGAATCTTACCCAAATCCACTTTTCCTGTTATATAGTTTTTGGTTCTGTTAGTGGCTATGGCATGTGATAGAGGAATGTAGCTTTTCTCATCTGTAATTGGATTACTCAAACATTTCAGCACCTGCCCATTTAAGTAGCTACTTCCAGTAGTTAAACCAGAGCATCAGTCTTTACGTTCCAGCCACTTTCTGAGTCAGTAACTACTGATTGTCCACAGAACCCACTTTCATACTTCCTTGATAATTCCACAGGGAATTTTACAATTATATCAACAGAATACAAGTAGATTCATAAAATTCCATCATCTAAGTCAGGATTGTAAAATTATTCTTGAACCAATAAAATTTGAGAACGTTAAAATAATGTTGAGGACAATGTCATGATGTCTTTCTAACTTGTTCTATGATAGAGAACCCGGGTATCTTTAGAGGAGGACACGTGAATTCTATCATAATTTACTATTCAAATAAATTGGGATCAGTATTAACTATTGTTATATTTAAATAAATTGCCTGATAGCTTTCCTGAAGCACTTTACCATCTCTAGTATTGGTAGAACTGCTTTATAGTTCTATAAACTGTTAGTCTCTATAAGAAAGTCATTATTTTTGCAGGTCAGAGAGGAATGCTATACAATTAGACTCCTTATTTTATAATGTTATAATTAGAAATAAACTTAAGGTTTTCCATTTGTATGATGAATACCTGAGAAGATTTAGTCAATTATAAAGGTTTCTGTCCTTTAAAAAGCAAAGAGTAGACTTGCCTGTTATTTGGCCAACCACTTGTAATTTATTCCTAAAATATGTCTCTATTAAGCAGTCATATGCCACTATAAGGTTATTATTCTTTTTTCTTTCTAGCTTCCCAAACTAACTTAACAACTTCTAATTATTTAATTAATACATTAATTAATTTATGTATTTATTTTGTAGAGACAGTCTCATTTTATCGCCCCGGGTAAAGTACCCTGGCATCACACAGCTCACAGCAACCTCCAACTCCTGGGCTTAGGCGATTCTCTTGCCTCAGCCTCCCGAGTAGCTGGAACTATAGGCGCCCACCACAAGGTCTGGCTATTTTTTTTGTTGCCGTTTGGCCGGGGCTGGGTTTGAACCCTTGGTATATGGGACCAGTGCCTTACCCACTGAGCCACAGGCTCCACCCGACTCTAATTATGTTTTAATCAGGGCATCACTACCTGTTCCAGTTTTTATTTTCATTCTTACGATGTTTTCTTCATGTTACTGGGCACATCATAGTATATGATCATCACATACATGCATATACCATTAACACGTAAATGAGTAAACCTGAAAAATTAAAGGAAATTGGAAATTATGAGTCGGATATTTAATGGAGAACATACATCCTAAAACATTATTCAAAAAATAATGTCAAGGGCACTGGCCCCATATGCTGGAGGTGGCGGGTTCAAATGCAGCTCCAGCCAAAAACTACCAAAAAAAGCAAAAAAAAAACAAAAAAAAAGAAGAAAAGAAAGAAAAATGTTAAGAAGATAAACAGCTCTGTGAAGACTGAAAGAAATTTTCATAATATGGTATATTTAAATGTTATTATAAGAAAGAAAATATTTATGTGGTGTATTTTGCATTTCAAAGTATATGAATACAGCCAAAATGTCTTACTTATTTGCCTTTAGAATTACAGTTTGCAACTTTTACTCACATAATCTCATTGTCATCTAGATTTTCTATTAAATAATTCATTTCCTAAATGTCCTACTATAACAAAGCATCAGAACTTTGTAATGCTCTGAATTTCAATGGGTCAAGATGATTCTTGCTAACTAAATGAAGTATTATAATGATAAATGGTGTCCATTAACTTTATATACTTGACAAGAGACATTCAGAGCATTTTAAGATTTTTTTTTTATTTCCTTTCTCTCAGGCTTGAAGGTTATTCACAAAGAATCAAATTGCATTAAATTGATTGAATTTACCTACTTTATGTTAGTGCTTCACAGAATAATTAAAGGTTTCTTTCTACAAAGTCATTACCAACAATCCTAGCCTCTGATCAATTCAGTCCAATTAAGAGGAACAAAGATTTCTGATCGTGCACTTTAGTGAGTAAAATTTAATTCAATTCAATTTAAACATCTCTTCCACTTTACGATATTTTTCCTAATTATTATCCCTTCACTTTATTAATGTCTTACTCTATTGTCAAGTACGCATTTTCTGTATGTGCACATCTATACCTGTATCTAGAGATGCTATGCATTAAACTTTTAAAATTTTGTATGTAAAATATTAAATACTCTACGCCACAAAAGACTTGGGAGTTAACATTTATATGGTTATAACTATATAAGAAATTAAATTATCTTTCCCACTTTATATTTAAGGAGGAGAAATAATAGAAATATAGAAAATAACATAAACTTTCTAGTACTTGCAACTTAAAACTTTTGATACTGTACAAATAATCTTAATATTTGACTAAATGTAAGCAGAAATTTTAAATACAGTTCTTTTTATAATTACATAGCTATATGTGACATATATATACAAACACACAGGACAATTTTCTTACCATGGGGAACAGTAAACAGAATGTCTTCTTGAAGAGATGGCTAACTAAGTCGAACGGAAAAATGTTGATGTGTCAGATGTAGTTATAGCAATGGATAAATTCACTCAACCTTCACTCAACCATGGTCCCTCCTTGAGAATGAAGAGAAAGTCAAGATTTTTTTTTTTTTTTTGCAGTTTTTGGCTGGGGCCGGGTTTAAATCCACCACCTCTGGTAAAGGCTGGTGCCCTACTCCTTGAGCCACAGGCACCACCCAAAAGCCAAGTTTTTTTAAGTTCTTCAAGTTTGACACCATCGCCTCCTTGCTTTTAGGTAACAGATGCCCACAAAGAAACTTGTGAGAGTAGCAGTGAGTTCTGATTTTAGACTCAAAGTTAGATCCTGACCTAATAACAGGATCTATTATGTATATAAAACTTAATATGTGTCAAAATCTGAATGAGAACTCTAAAACTATAAAACACTTTGGAAAAAAAAAAGAGCAAAACTTCTATGATGTTCAATTAGATAATGATTCCTTGGATATGATGCCAAAGGAATAGTGAATTTGAGATTTTTTGAATACTATGTTTATTTCATCTGATTCCTGATTATTTTGAAAACCTCATTCTTTTCTGAATGAGAAACATAAGATTTTAAACGTTCAAGGTCGCTTTTTCGTGCTGATTTTCTTAAAATTGTCATTATTGTCATTATTTTTATTTTCAGATTTTGGCTGGGGTCAGGTTTGAACCCACCACCTCTGTTATATGGGGCTGGCCCCCTACTCCTTTGAGCCACAGGCGCCACCCAAAATTGGCATTATTATCTCTCATTATTGAGTAATGATACCTCAGAATGAAGGACACAGTTTAATGGCAAAAATATTCAAGATACGTGAGAGTGAGACATACTTACAGGGCAGATCATTGGCTAACAAACTGAGTGAGCATTTACAATCCCCTACATTGGAAAATTTTTTAAGCCAAGAGCATGTTTTTAAATTTAGAAAATGATTTGTGCTTATCTTAAATGTTATTTAACTATTTAATATTGTTTTTTGTTTTTTTCCGTAAATGTACATTACATTGCTGTTATAGAATTTAAGTTAGATTATATATACAAAGTAATAAAATAATATTAGGAAGTTCTTAAAGATGATAATATTAATAATAATGAAGTAGAAGAAATTTACTAGTAATTTTTAAAAGTATATTTGCCTCAAGGTCTCTGCTATGTGCTATATATGAGAAACTTTGCTAAACCCTTTCGCCAGAATTATGGATACATACTGCACTAAATAGGATACCTTTTGCCTGAAAAAGTAGAAAATGCAGCTCACTAAGGAAAACTTATTGTTTCATATAGCAAAGACTCTAAGAGGTCAGGCACCCAGAGTTGTTGAATTCAGTGACTGAATAATGTCATCAAGAACACTTTTTTTTTCTTTTCTGATCTGCCCTCTGCATGCAGCTTTGTTCTGAAGCTTCCTCCTCTGATGAGAGCAAAATACCTATGTTTGTGCCTGTAAACATGAGAGCATCTGGTAGAAAATGGAGTAATGCTTTTTTTTAATGATGGGAGTTTTTTCCAGAATCTTTCCAGCAGACTTCTCAAAATGTAAATATGAACATCAATGCCAATATAAACATAAATAAAATATCTTTTTAATATTTGGAGGCAGGAGCAGGAACCCACACCCTGGCAGTAAGAATGAGATTTTAATGATTGGCTTAGACTAAATAGAATTGAACTATAAGATTAGAGAGAATTGAAAACAAGAACAAAATTGAAGATGTACGAGGAAGACGGAATGTTAGGTAGGCGACCACTTAGGTCTACTGTAGATATTATATTTACTTTGTAGATAAACTAAAGATTAAATGAATGGCTAGATCTGAATTACAAGGATAAACAGCTGCCGAGTGTGAATTTATTGGGATGTGACAGAGCTGGAGGTTACAAGAACACAATGCCCAGGAATGGGTTAGCTGGAATAAAAAGAAATTAGCTAAGATTCAAGATGACATCTGTGACATCTTTGACAATGCAAATCATTATGCTATTTTTCTGGGCCAGGCTTTTAATCCAAGGAGCTAGGTAATTCTTTTCCTTTCATTTTCCGTCTTTTTTTTTTTTTTCTGTTTAAGGACAGAGATTCTAGCACCTGTATGAATGTCAATAGATGATCTAACAAATACACAGGAAGAGGTTAACGAAGTAGGAAAAAAAACCAAATAACCAGGGCAGCAATTTGTTTCATAATTTACTAAAGGAGGAGAAAAAGAACGCTTAAAGATTTATCTTGGACAAAAGAAAATTTCTTAAAATACATGGGATGAATGATAAAATATACACACCCCGTAAAGACTGGAATATTTTTCATGGAAGTTAGAGCAACTTCTTAATCATTTCTTTTTCCTCAGTTTACCAGCTCATTACTTGGAAGAGGGAAGAAAAAATTGAGTGGGAAATTTGTAGATGACTAAAATAGTATGCAAATGTAATAAGTAGATTAAATGTGTTATTCTGGGATATTAAAAGAAAACAGTCTTGATATCTAATATTCAATATCATAAACACATTTTAACAACAAATTATTTTTTTCTAGACCTGCACTTACCCACTTTAATCACACAAAGCAGCCTTTAAAAGGCTCCCATAGCCTTCTATACAAAATCTGTGAAAGCATATCATACCTAAATTGGATGCGTTCTGGAAGTCCTGTGCATTTTCAAATGCATCTCCTTATATAAAAGTTTAAATGTATTTTATGTTTTATCTTAACAATAACTTAAGCAAATTTAGTATAAAACTATTCTGGATCAGGATTTTTTTCTACCTCATCATTACTGACTTCATGGATTGGACAATTTTTGTTGTTGTTGCAGACTAGGTCCTATTCATTTTGGATGCTCAGATTTATTGTTGTCCTAATTTGCTGATAATAGTAGCACTCCCCACTACTGGCTATGAAGACTGAAGAACATAAATAAGAGACTATTATTGTTAGTCTCCTGTGGGCGAAAAAATTGCCCCAGGTTTAGAACCATTGCTTTAGCTTCTAGGGATAACTATTTATGTGCTATGCTTATAACGCTTTATTTTTTTTTATGTTTGCAATAACAAATTACATAGGCCCTGGTGATATAAGATTAAATGAAGGATAATGAGAAAATAACAATGGTAGGATGAATATGTAAATTATTTGTTGCTACCAATTTATGGCCACATGTCAGGCTATATTGAAATGTTTCTAATTTCTAAAATAGAAGAAAATATTTGGTAGAAATGTCCTGACTTTTGGTGAATTCACCTTTTATCTTAGTGGTGCGGTCTACCTATTAAATTCATGTCTTTTTTAGTACCACTGAAAACTGCCCAGGTTCTTTCTTCTTTCTGAAATTTTTCCCCATGCCTTAATTGTAATTGTTTACTGTTTTATTTACCCCTTTATTTTCTCTGGTTCTATACAGGTATTATTAATTTTCACATTTTCTGTAGAACTAGTATATTTTTTTAGAGAGAGTGTGAATAGAAATCAGCAATCACTGTGTGCTTTGGAACATGGTGGTAACAATTACTTCAGTGTTTCCAAACTTTGGAACATAAGTACACTATAATGAAAATGTTAACTAAAACAAGTATTTAGTGTTTGAGCGGCATCCAAATTTCACTTAAGTGGTGCAAAGAGATTACGTGCTCCTATCAAAAACTCTAAAAGTTTATATTGAGAAGTCAGAGTGCCATTGTACTTTAATCAGGCATTCATGTAAATGAAAATGAGAAAGGCTAATTCTTTGGAATTTAGATATTATGTCAAACCAAACTTGTTAAAGATAAACCATGCTCGTGTAAGTGACTATGCCATAAAATAAATCCACCTATAACATAATAAACACATTCAAAGGTAAGATTGCTGCTGTTCTTAAAAAGCCATGAAAATATTTTCACCAAAAATTCCAAAAATAATGTTTTTAAATATTTGTAATAGACATATATATCAAATAACATTAATAATAGTACCAAACTATTGTTTACTTTTAACATTTTAAAATAAACATGATTTTTTTTCTTTTCTTTTTTTTTTTTTTGAGAGACAGAGTCTCACTTTATCACCCTCAGTAGAGTGCTGTGGCATCACAGCTCAAAGCAACCTCCAACTCCTGGGTATAGGCGATTCTCTCGCCTCAGCCTCCTGAGTAGCTGGGACAACAGGCTCCTGCCACAACGCTGGCTATTTTTTTTATTGTTACAGTTTGGCCAGGGCTGGGTTGGAATCTGCCACCCTCGGTATATAGGGCCGGTATCCTACTCACTGAGCCATAGGCGCCGCCTGAGAATAAACATGATTTCTAATATCTACTTTCTCTAGCTTCATGAAGATTTTAAAAAGTATTTTCTTTTTCCCACCTTTGGCTGTGGGACATAACTACCAGAGGGAGTCTACCTAACTAACTCAATTGTTGTTTTCTTTTTAATTATTATGTGTAAATAACAGTTGTATATGTTTATATGTGATGTTTTGATATAGGCATATATTCATATGGTTCATTTGATGTTTTGGTGCAAACATTATGTATGTTAATCAAATCAGGGTAATTAGGGCATCCATTATCTCAATAATATCATTTATTTGTGTTAAGAACATTCTACTTCCACTTTTTAAGTTATTTTTTTTTATTAAGTCAGATACACATAGATCATGAATACATTTATGCGTGTGTGGGGTAATGTGTTGCTTTTTTAATACAATTTAACATATTTATATCCAAAAGACCAAAAATCACTTTTTTAGTTATTTTAAGGTGTAGCATACCTGTTGTCTATAGTTACTCATAACAACCTGTCTTCTTGAACGTCACTAAACGTATTTCTGAGATAAATGATTTGCTAAAGCATTTCCTGGAGAGACAAAACTGATGGGATAGACTTAAACATGTGTGTGTAGATATATGTATATCTATGTGTATATGTATATTATGTGTATATATAATATGTATGTGTGTAATTATATTATAGAGAGAGAGAGAGAAGGAGAGAGAGAAGAGAGAGGATTTATTAGAAATAGTATAACTCAATTATTAAGGCTAAGAACTCACACAACAGTCTACCTGAAAGCTAGAGAACAGGGAAGTTGGTCATGTAGCTCAGACTAAGTCCAAAGGCTTTTTTGTTGTTGTTGTTGTTGCAGTTTGGTTAGGGCTGGGTTGGAACCCTCCACCCTTGGTATATGGGGCCAGTGCCCTACTCACTGAGCCACAGGCACTGCCCCAAAGGCTCCATCTCTAAGGAAGTTGATGGTTCCTCTCTGTCCAAGTCTAAAGGCTTTAGAGACTGATAGTCCACTGGTTTAAGGTCAAAGTCCAAGAGCTATAAAACCTGGAGTTCTGACATAAAAGACAGGAGATTCAGAGCTCTCAGCTCAAGTAGAGAAAGCAATAACTGACCCTTATTTGACTTTTGTGCTCCATTTTAGAAGCCAGCAAATTGGATGGTGCCTGCCACATTCAGGGTAGATCATCCCTATTCAGACCACTGCCACAAACACTCCTGGGAAAGCTCAATCATTCTAACCAAATTATAGACCACCTACTTTCCCTATCAGCAAAATAGGGAGGGGCTCAGTGCCTCCGGAAGCCATGAGAGTGAGTAATGCAATACCAGCTACCTCTCACCAATCTACGTGACACCCAGGGTCAACCACAACAATAGACATTCAAGTGGATCCTTTTCCTTAACTTAAGATATATACTTTTTAATTTTTCATACAAAAATTTTGGATGTACAGTTATAGAAAGGAAAAATATATATATATGTTCTTTAACATTACATCTTGAGTGCAGATTTTCTAATACTAAAATGAAAAAGTAATATGTTTGAGGAAAAATAATAAAGCATAGCTTCTTAAAATATTGAATTAATTCAAATTAATAATTTTAATTATGCCCTTCAAAGAATTTATTTCATAGGAAATCATGTAAAATTTTGGTTCATTGTCAAGTTTAAAGAAAAACTGATTTTTAAAAATCCTAATAACTTTTTTAAAAATTCAATGCCAGTTTTTCCTACATCTTTGCTTTATTTTACAAACTATGTTATGTAACTAGATATTTTCATTACAATTACAAAAAATAGCAGAGAATATAACATGCTTTAGTTCTTACAATGTAATACCTGCAAAGGAGATTTACCATCGCTTTCATTAGAACTTGTAGTCATAAAACTGTACTGTGTGTGAGTAGATTGCTAATTTCACAAAGCAACATTTTGGGGTTTTTTTTTGTTTTACTTAATTTGTTTCAAACATGTCTTTTAAATTTGACAAGTAAAGATACAATAATTTTAAATTTCTTCATTAAATTAATTAAAAGTTATAGATTTCAGTATAATAATTAGGATCCCACTTAGCTTTAGCAGCAAGATAACAATATTTTCTTTCTAGAAGACATTTTCCGCTATCAACTTAACTGTATGTTATTAACTGAATATTATTTAGGTTAAGGTAACCTGGAGGAAAATACATTCAAATACAATGAGTCTCACACTTATTCAATATGTTGTTTCTTTTCCACATGGTTCTTTAGGGACTACAATAATGGTGTGTCTCTTAACCCTGTCATTCTCTTATCTTTCAAGCCCTCATTGTCTGGAGATAGCCAGTTGAGGTGAAGAGGATTTGAATAAAAACCTATGGGGTGGCTTGGCGCCTATGGTTCAACGGGCTAACGTGCCAGCCATGTACACCTAAGCTGGCAGGTTCAAATCCAGCCTGGGCCCGCCAAACAACCATGACGGCTGCAACCAAGAAAGGGCTGGGTGTTGTGGCGGGCGCCTGTAGTCCCAGCTACCTGGGAGGCAGAGGCAGTAGCTCGCTTGAGCCCAGGAATTGGAAATTGCCATGAGCTGTGATAACACAGCACTCTATCCAGGGTGATAGCTTGAGACTCTGTCTCAAAAACAAACAAACAAACAAACAAAAAACCTATGGGGTGTTTTTGAATGCCAATGGGAAAGAGTAAGGCATGCAAGTTGCATACATTTCATTTGAGAGAACTTGGCCTCAAGTCCACGCTGAATGTCAAGGTATCTGGCAAATGTATAGCGCTATATACTCAAAATATATATACAACATTAAACTCAATATATATATATATACAACAAATATATACAGGTATATGGTAAAAAATGAAAAGAAGGGATTTTCAGAAACTTGGGTATAAGACAGGCCAAATGAACCAGTCCTATTTGTAAACACATGGTAGAGAAATATCTGGTAACTTAGATGTATTTGCTAGTATTTGGTCCCACTTACTTTAGTGCAACATATCACTTTTTGGAGGAAAAAAAAAAAGAAAAACTCTAACACACTCTAGTGAATCTTGTCCTCTATTTTGATAGTCCTTCCTGGGAGACCCATTTCTAGAGAGACGCTCCCGTATCCCATGAGGGCTGGGCTAGTCTTCCAGGGATGGAGCTTTTACACACATTCACATGTAGCCACCATTCTACTCCTGTGCTGGGGTGGCTCCTGCTGCCAGGACTTGAAAGCTTAACTACTTACTGATGTTCCAGATAAACCTATAGATTGTGGAGATATTTTGGATCTCAAATAAAGACACTTTCTTCCTGCCTTCTGCGTGCCTGAGATCCTTAGCACTTTCAATCAAAATGGGCATCTTTCTGAAAAATTGAATCCCATTAAAAAGATTGTAATAGTATTTCCACTCAAAATAGAAGATGCCAGGATCATGATCTGTGAGCCATCTCCACACATCCCCCTAGGAATAACTTCAACACTATACAATACTATGTAGTCTTACCATTATAATCATCTCATAAAACAAAGGACTTCTACAGTAGTAGTTTTACAAGTCTTCATGTCTGTTATAGCTTTCCTTAGGGCACAAAGATTCATAATCCCCATAGAGAAAAAGCTATGCCACGTAAAAAGAAGTTTGAAGAAGAAAGATCATTGAAAAGTCTAGAGACTATCAAAATGCTAATGACTTCTCTACCAATAAAATAAATGAATTGCTGTCTATCTTGCCACATATCCTATTATACTTGAATAAATTAGGTATCCTGACTCTTATCCTCAGTGAAGTATCCAGGTCATAACACCCTATACTTATATTTCTACAGTGACTAATTTGGTATTTTTCATGTCTTTTGCCTTTCCATAGTCTACAAATTCCAGGAAGAAATATTCAAGGTACATTTCATTTTCCACAACATTCTCAATGCTCAGCATAGTGCCTGGCAAAATGCAAATACATAATAAGTCTTTCTTGCTTAGATAAATGTATTAAAATTTCTTCATCAATGAATTAAGACAATACATAAATGTGTAGGACTTTGCTATTTCATACTACCTATTTTTTGAAGTGAATGAAGTATAAATTAGCCCTTTCTGAATATTGTTATATGTTTGCATAACAAAAAAGTAACAAAAATTTACAATGATAGTTTAAATTTCTCTTAATAGGAAACACTGCTCAACATGCTGAACAAAAGGACAAAATCTCAGCTTGGTTCAGGGACATTGCCTGAATCTCCTTCAGTTCATCTTGGACAAATGAAATGGTAAATTTTAGCTTATCACATTGATTTAACATTAATTTTAGCTCCGAGTAAATGGTCAAGCATTGTTGGCATTTAACATGTAGCACAGAAGGACAGATTGTAATCTTTCAAATAAGTTTTAGTTTTATCTAGTAAATTATTTTTCTTGCATATTCCTGACAGAGAAATTGGTTAAGAGTCAATCTTTATTGTTGTTAGTAAAAACTGAAGAATTCCATAGGTTAATTGAAGAAGACTCTAGACATATTCTAGGCAAATTCTAGACATATTCTAGACGTCATATGAAACCTTTCACTGATTAAGGACATTGATTTATAGCAATCATGATTTTTCACAAACTAGTCAGATCTTTATTCATGTCAAGAATTCATCTGATTAGTATTTACATGCAGCTCTCTTGCTTTTACCTTTCAACTTCCATTTCACGCAAACAAATGCATAAGAGATGTTATAAAGGAGAGAAGGAAGAGGAGAAAGAGGCAAGGGTGCAAAAGGAGAAGAAGAAGAAAAGGAAAGAAGAAAATAATGTTACATTAATTCTAAAAAGTTCGTATGAAGAGCTACAAGGATGTTGGTCTTTGGGACTTCAAAGAAGCAGATGGTAAGTCAGGATTAGATCTACAAGTGATTTTTTTTTTTTTTTGAAAAATAGCAATGGAGGATAATGAGTAAGAAACAACCACAGATAGAATGGATAAGATTACTATGCAGGCTGGACTCCTATGAAAGCAAAAGGGAAGGAATAACACTGGACAGTTCCTGAGAGTCCCTCCGGTCAGGCCACTGGGAGTCTGCAAGCCAATGCTGCATTTAAGGACAGTAGCATCACCTTGAATGTCACCGCCTTGGTATCCTTCCTGTGTTCAGTCTCTGAATAGAAACAACCCAAGATCATGAACTTGGCAAATCCAGAGCAGTAGCAAAATTAAATGTCAAACACTTCTGCTTTCATATCAGAAAACCTGTCCTGTACATTTTATCGCCACCAAACCCATTTCATGTACATCATAGATCTACTCATCCATGGAGGTTTGAGGATAAACTCCACCCTGATTTCCATGAGACAGCCTTTCTATGGGCAATCTCAGAAGGGGTGGGTAATAGGATGAACTTCTCCCCGAGTATAGCAGTTGTTTTAAAGGCAATAACTGGGACTCCTCTGTTGCCTCCCCCATTAAAAATTATTCTTTCTTAACTCCCTCTACAAGATCAGTTATCATACTGTCAGGTCTTACTGCATTAATCTGTGATATAACACTAATCTTTATTCCTGAAGTTGCTGACCCTTGATGATAACATCTTTCTCAGATCAGTTTTGCTGCATAAGCCCATTTATAGTTATGCTCTGCAAGACAGTAATAGGAAATTACTCTCTTGTCCAAATGACACGTACATGAGGCCATAATTATCACTCTGGAAATGACATCACATCTAGAACATAGACTCAGTTCACAGATTACCACTTAGGTGAGCTTCTGGTAGTCTACTTGCATTCTGTATGAAGGATCCACTTTTTGAAGGGGATATGAAAATATAATCGGGGAAACAATTCCTAAATTATTTATCTCTTAACTGTACTACTAACTGTTGATATACTTCCTTGGATGTAATAAAATTTTATACTCTATCTTGGCCAACCCAGAGATGATTTGTAGCAGTTTCTATTTAGCATTCCTTACTATCATAGCTCTTGAATTACAGACCAAGGACACCAATAAGACACCATGGAGGGACAACCATGTACTGTGACTCACAATATGTAAATCCCATTTAAACACTTGAAAACTGGGGAATTAAACCTTGGGGATCCCCAAGTACAATGTGCACACTTTATGTGAGACTTACACCAGGGTTCCATCTGTTACCTAGCCTGATAAGCCACAAATACATGTTGGGTTTCTGGAAATCAATGCTAAGTCAACAGCTATTTCCAAAAATTAACAAAATGTCTGCCTATGCTCTTTTCCTCAATTTGCTGTCATAGATTTCATGAAGGAAGAACTGGAAAATTAAATCCTTCCATGGTGTTGCACAAACCCTCCCTCCAAGATATCTGGCTCTCTTGCCAGTAATTGGGCTATAGATCTGAAAATTGACACATTTCTGGGAACTGAGCAAGAGATCATCATGACTTTTTATTTGGTTGATCACCTTCATCGTCTTGTTCCTCCATTTTTGCCATTTTCTCCATGTAGATGGTAAGTGGTATTTAACCGCTTGTATCTCTTGCCCCTCAGAACACCATATGTTGTTTTTTGTTTTTGTTGTTTTGAGCTGGAGTTTCAATTTTTGCCCTTGGTAGAGTGCTATGGTCTCTTAGCTCACAGAAATTTCAAACTCTTGGGATCAAGCAATTCTCTTGCCTTGGCCTCCAAAATGTGGGATTACAAATGCCTGCCACAACACCAGACTCTTTCTTTTTTTTTAGAGACGGGTCTTGATCTCGCTCAGGCTGGTCTTGAATACCTGACCTCAAGTAATCCACTGGCCTTATCCTCCCACAGTGCTAGCATTACAGGTGTGAGCCACCATGCCTGGCCAAGCACACCATACTTAACTGACCATCTCTACCATTATCTATAGGTCATGCCACTTAGCTGTTTTTCTGAAATTTACATTGTTGCATAATTGTTCCCTCAATACTTCGGTTGAGTGGTGTTCCAAATTGTGCTCATTAGAGTCACAGAATGAATTACACAGGACCCTACAAAAATCTTCTCTTTTCTTTTTTTTTAAGTGAAGGGCAGTAACTGGGACTAGGGGCACACACCGTAATGCCTTGTTAATTATTTCTATTTTCAGTAGAGATGGTGTCTTGCTCTTGCTCAGACTGGTCCTGAACTACTGACTCAAATGATTGTCCCATCTCAGCCTACCACTTCCCAGAGTGCTAGGATTTCCGGCACAAGTTACTGCACCCAGACATCATTTTCTTTTTTTCGTTATTAATTTCACCTTGTTACAGATTTATTACTCCTAATTATTTGCTCCTCCCTTTGAGAAGCAGGATTATACATCCCTATCTGTATTGGCACATAAGGGTACTTCCTTAAAAGAAGGGTCTAGAGTATCCATTTTACTTTGATCAACTAACTTTGAACAGATATGACACAAAACAATTCAGAATAAATACTCCCAGTCATATTTTCCCAGCTTTCCTGCTCTTTCTCTCTGATAAAAGTATGGCACAGGTCAGGTAGGGGTTATTTTAACTTTCATCCTAGAACATCAAGACGTGTATTAGAGTGCTGTAATAGCCAACTCACAACATTGGCATGCAATGAAAATTGTATATGAATGTTTCTTAGAAGATGAGGAAGTGTGTTTAAAACTGAAGCAGACTTAAAGTTATTTATAATAAAGTTATGATTTTATATTGATAAGCAGTATAAATGATTGAAATCAATTCAATTATAAATGAAAACAACTGCTTACCACATGCACCGAACAAGTGCAAGTATCTTCTCCAATGCAATTGACATCCCAATAACGTAGCCATAGCTCATGCACATGCTGCATACACCGGGTGGTTGGATGTGTGATTAAAGAAATGAAGATCTAAGCAGAGTACCATTTTGTATAGTAAATTGAGGAACATGGGAGGCATTAAATCATGCAGATCTCTAGAAGAAAATCCCAGCAAAGAGAATGTGCTAAGGCCCTTGGACGATGCATCATTAATATGTAAAGACAAAGAGACGCTTGTGGTTGAGGAAGCATGAGTGTAGGGGAAATGAAAGTAAATATAAATCAGTGTTATAGAGACCTTTCAGGCTGTAAAATAACTTTGATACACCTCTTAGTGAGATGTGGACCATTTAGTCTTTCCTGCAGAGAGGCCAACTTATGAACTATAATATTTACAGGAAGATTCTGAAATATTCATGGAGATTAAAATAAGGATAAAATTGGTAAAACTGGGGAGTGATTATAATAAACGATCTTTATAATCTAGGCAATGTTATCATGGATCAGTGAACATAGTGAGAGATGGAGAGTCTCTGGATGTCTTTAAGTGTTGTTCCCTCAATACTTCCGTTGAGTGGTGTTCCAAATTGTGCTCATTAGAGTCGCAGAATGAATTACACAGGACCCTACAAAAATCTTCTCTTTTCTTTTTTTTTAAGTGAAGGGCAATAACTGGGACTAGGGGCGCACACCGCAATGCCTTGTTAATTATTTCTATTTTCAGTAGAGATGGTGTCTTGCTCTTGCTCAGACTGGTCAAAACTGTTTCTGAACATATTCAGCAACAGTTCTTACCAGATTTAATATCAAATACTAGAAACCAAAAGGGACATAGATAATGGCAAATATTTTGGCCTGAACACCAGAAAGAATGGAATCACCATTTATTGAGAAGAATCGTAGGAAGATTAAGTTGGGTAATGTCAGTTTCATTTTAAATATTTATTAGATATAAAAACATAGATCTTGAGGAAGCATTTTTAAATAACTCTAGAATTCAAGGGAAAGAAGTCTATAGCTGTTAATGGATGAGTGGTCAGAATATACATTGTAGTTAATAAACTATAGAATTAAATCGGATTGGCTAAAGAAGCAAAGATGTGGAAAAAGAGAGGTCTGACAACTAAGGCTGGAAATATCTCAGATATTAAGAGTTTGGAATGATAAAATTGATTTGATAATGGGTAATATAAAGTATGGAATCGTAGGAGACAAAGCAGAGCATTGTGGAAAGGGAAGGAAGATGAGAACTGAAAATTGATCATTGGTTCTGACAAAATGAAAGCCGTTAGTGATTTTAACAAGAACCTGATCTGAAGTTGGCAGATGAAAACCTCTATAGTGTGCATCAAATGGAAAATGAGAGAAGAAATGGACTTGAGGGTAAAGTTCATTTTGGTTTCAGAGTTGCATGTGTTATAAACGGTATGGTAATGGTTTGGAGTCAGAGTCACACCTTTATAATTCAAGATTCAAGAATGTATTCAGGAATTCCGTGTTTGGCTACTATTGCCACCTCTTCACTCTTTTTATATTCACTCATGTAATGACATATATAAAACTCTGGTCCCCAAATCCTCCAATTTTATTCAAGAATTGACAACTGCAGTACTATTTAACTGCTTTAAGAATAGATACACAATTCAAATACTTGGATATGAAAACTACAATATTAGCCTGTAGTAGAAGCTGTGTCTCTCATTAGGTCTTTCCAGGGAGTATTTTGCCCACAGTTTGAACTCTTTTTGGCTCCAGAAACTTTTTTTACATGCCTTTACTCTTCAGCCCTAGGAATGGTAAGTCCTACCCAGGCGCTTCAACATCGCCTTCTGTGCACCCCTACTCCTGAGCACACTTCTGCAAATCCATTAACAGTTGTTCACTTGAAACATTGGGTTTTAATTTTCTTCCAAGACAGTCCCATAATTGATGCAGGGAATCAGGAATTCCCCAAGGGAACTATTGCCACCAACGTGGCTATAATCAAGGATCAGGAAGCTGTCACCACTGTTGCAGGTGCCACTTGCCACTAATGAAGTCATTCTAGAATTAGGAAAGCTGTTGTATACGTGTTCTAGACTCGGGGAAGTTTAATACGTGTCATTTCTACTTCTAGACTCAGGAAAGCTGTTGTATATATGTTCTAGACTCAGGGAAGTTTTATATGTGTCATTACCTGAGTGTAAAGAGACATTACCCTCACTGAGGTAATGACACATGTCGAACTCTCTCCTCCAAAACCTGCAATTAATCTACGATTTTGCTTGCTTGATAGAAATAGTTAAAAGAATAAGAAAACACAACCACTGACGCTTCCAAATTTCACATACACAGGTAATTTGTAGAATTTGCCTGATATTGAAAACTCTAATCACAAGCAGCTCTAGGAAATAAAATTACGAACATCCACCCTCCTCAGTTCTGGAAGTGAAACAAGAAGAAGATAGAAATGAAACTAATTTCTATCTCTGAGGTTCAACATACTCCCCACAATAATGGTTGAAATTGTTTCTGTGATTTTATGGAGAGGGAACAAAGAAGAGGCAGCATTCAGAAAAAGGCTATTACAGGTGAAAAGCCCCTGGACTTTTCACCAGGGGGTGGGACCAGTAAACAAGTAAATAAATATTCCACATGGGAACATCATGTATCAGTACGTAGAAGGTTGACATAAAATGCAAAAGCAATGGGGATGGTAGCTTGTTTTAAGTTTTATATTTGTATCCTCAAGGCCCAGAACAACTCAGGACCATACAAATGATTAAAAACTCTTCTGTTGCTGAGTAAATACTTGAATATATCTATAAACATGCTTCTGTCAAATATGACTTTTTGCTTAAAATCCAATTTTGTTATTAGATTTTTCACTCTGCTTTTTACTTCAGTCATTTCTATTCCATAATTCCATATATATGTGTGTGTGTGTGTGTGTGTGTATGTGTGTGTATATTCTGGATTTCCATATGTTTATATACTTCTTCATTTAACCATTAAAGTGGTTCTCTTACTGAAAATGAATCACTGGGGCAGCGCCTGTGGCTCAGAGGAGTAGGGCACCAAATCCATATCACTGAGGTGGTGGGTACAAACCAAGCCCCAGCAAAGAACTTAAAAAAAAAAAAAAAAACGAAAATGAATTACTGGGTCATGTTTTGGGGTTTTGAAATGATTTTATTTTTTACTATACATAGTTGTGGGTGTTAATTATTAAATTTGTGCTCTTTTTTCTTTTCCCTCTCTCCCTTCCTTCATTTATTTAGGTTTGGTAAGTTGAGAACTTTGAAATTGTTATGTACAGTACTCATTAGAATATATTTAATCTATGGAGTTTATTGTCTTTTTAAAACCATATTATTCCTTTTTACTATTGCCTAGCTTTAACTAGATATACTAGCATTTTATTTTGTGTGAAATGCTTTTAGCAGAAAAAAATATTTCTTACAATGGCATACACAGATGAAGATTTGAATTTATGCTGTTATAGTAAACTAAGTAAATAAAATGAATAGTCGCTCAATGATAACATCAGAAACCCTGAGACTTTCCATATTTCGAGTGTGATGATTTTGAATGTGCACCTTAGCCTATGTGCTTGTAGTTCAATAGTCACAATATTGCTGTTGTAATTTTGTTAAGAAAGAAGAAGTGAATCAGGCAGGAGTAACTTTATTAGGAAAGATTTTCTAGATATTCCTCATTTTTCATATCAGTGGCTATATATGATTTTTCATTCCAATCCTAGGAATGTAAGTCAACTCCAGATAGATAAATTTAGCCTTGTACCTTCTCCACTAAGGTCATGTTAATAAGGCAGAAGTTAAAACTATATTTGGAAATATCACGCCAGGCTAGAGTTCCATGGCATCAGCTTTGCTCATAGCAACTTCAAACTCCTGGGTTCAAAGGATCGCCCTGCCTCAGCCTCCTGAGTAGCTGAGACTACAGGCACCTCTGCAGTACACAACTAATTTTTTTTCTATTTTTAGTAGAGACGGGGTCTCATTTTTGCTGAGGCTGGTCCCCAACTCCTCCACTTTGCCCAGTAGGTCACTTTTAAAATGAGTACTTACTTGTTGCAAGCTCTGGCATAACATCTTCTATCATTAATAATGTTTAGTTTATTCCCAGCATGTTTATATTCTTTTTTTAAAAATCCAAGGATAAGAGTTTTAAAACTGTTTTTTGACTTCTAGATGTAATTCAAGTCTTCTTACTAAATATTTCAGCCATAACATATATTATCTTCTTAGCTTTACTAGCTGTATACATGGATGGGTTTCGTTGTTTTAAAAGTCAGATTTAGGTCTGGGAAAGATGGCTCACACCTGTAATCTCAACATTTTGGGAGACTGAGGCAAGGGCTTGACTTGAGTTCAGGAGTTGGAGACCAGCCTGAGCAAGAGTGAGACACCTTCTGTACTAAAAATAGAAAAAAAAAATTGCTCAGAATGGTGGCAGTATCCTGTTGTCCAGCGACTGGGGAGGCTGAGGAGGAGGACCACGTGGACCCATGAATTTGAGGTTGCTGTGAGCTAGGCTGACACCACGGCACTCTAGGCTTGGGCAAAAGAATGTAACTCTGTCTCAAAAAAAAAAAAAGTAAGAAAATTAAAAATGACCTACTAAGGTATTCAAGAGAGGAGCTGACAAAAATTGAATGTCATCTTCACTAATAAACAACATTTATCTAGAACAGGGAAGCAATAAATAAATAAATATGTACATTGAGGGGAAATTAAAAATTCTATAGAAACTTTTTTAAAGTAGAGGAAGAATTTTTCAAAAAATTAATAAAATACTGTGGAAACCCAATTTTGATTAAATAAATTTAAGATGTTCTGGTTAAAGTGGAGATGAGGATATTTAAGTGTCCCCTTGATTCTTGATAAAACCCGAAGAGCTCATAAACATGGTAAGTTTAAAAGGAGTGAAAAATAGAAACAGACCTGTGTGGTTAATATGTTTTTGGAAGTTTCTGAATAACATATACTTTCAAAAGTTGTAGTTAAGAGTGCTCTCGCAACATATTTTTTACTTTTATAATTTTTATTCGTTTGTTATTAATTCAGACATTTATTCCACAAATATGTGCATGAGTATTATAAGTCCTCTTCTTAGCTCAAAACTCATTCAGGGTCACAATATCAGGGCAACCAAACTAATGACAAAATATCTGATTAAATTTGAATATGAATGAATACATGACATTACTCAGAGATTAAGCACATATACTTTTAGAAATTCTGAAGAAAACATCTTAAAAACATCTTTTTAATGTCAAAGATTGCCTATATTGCATTATAAGGAGGAATAAATGTTTGTATATATAAGTTAGGCTTTAAAACTTTACACAAGGAAATCTAAGTACTCTGGGTTTAATCTTTCCCAGTCTTTTTCTTATTAGAATTTAAGCTTGATCACATTTGCCAAAGTGTCTGCCTCTGCTGATGCTGACAAAGGAGATGGAGTTGGGGTTGTGATTGATTTAGGGATTTTTATTAAGCTGTTCAAGGTTCTCCTTATAATATATTTATTCCTGATGACTTGACTTCTGCAATGTCAGCTGAATGTATTATAATCTATCATTCTGGATCAGCGGTGTTTCTAGGTTCATTTTGATTTCGTGTAGTCTCTCTTTTTAGTTGCTGTAAATTAATTTCAAATTTATTTCCTTGGAAGACATATATGCCTTCCTATGCTGATTGAATGCAAGTCAATCCCTATTTGACATATTCTTACCTGAAAACATATGTATTACAAAAAGAATCGAAATCTTGACTGACTAAGGATTTTAGTTTTGGTCTTTATGCAATAATTCTGAATTTATAAAATTATTAACAATGATGGATTTAAACTTTTTCTGTTAAATTAAATACATTTCATATCATTACTTCTTACCAAACTCATTATGAATCAAATATAGACATTTTTCATTTGCCTACTATCACAAGATAATTTTTTTTTTTCATATAGATAAACTCTAAAGCAAGCTAAAGGTAATTCCATATATACTAAAGCTTTATTGTAATGGATTTCTGGGTTCACAGTGTTTAAATAAAAAGACAATATTTTCATAATTTGCTGTATTATTGTGACCCACACTATAGCACTTTTTAATGACTCAAATCATCTTTTAAGTATCAATTATTATATTGGCCTGAAATTCATGTTAGTTGGCCTTATCTTTACTGATTCAGTATATGAATTTATATAGGTCCTTCATTTACCACTCTTTCTTATAAAACTCCAATGTTTTTGAGTGAATATGAGTTTGTGCTATGGATTTAATATATAATTTCTAACATCCATTCTGTGAACCCATCAAAATACATGAATTTTAAGCCCATTCCTTTCTTTTGTGGAAAAGTAGGCTTTTCAAGATTTTATTCAGATTCCTATTGCATTTCAGAAATATCTGTAAAAGTGGTGTTTGATAACTTACTATTCATACCTTCATATTTAGAGAAAAATCATTTTCTTTATTTTATTTTATTAATCAGTTTCTTTATTTTGTTATTGCAAAATAACAAAGCAGTAACAGCAATTTGTGACCTGAAAAAAATATTTTGATATTCAAACCAAACAGGTGATAAATACTTATGAGGCTTTTTTAGTGCAGAATGACAAATTATTACGGTGAAATACTATTAACTCAAGTTTACACATAGAAATTAAATGCCAGAAGCTCTTTCTGGTATTTTCCCTGTGTTAGAAAAGCAATTGCTATTTCTTTACTCAGTTTGAGTTTACCTCTGATTTTTAATTAACAGGAAGGCAAGAATCTCCTTTAAGTGACTTTATTCCCAGAAGTGTGCTCTTCCAATTTCTAATGAAAAATAAACACTAGATCAACTAAGCCTGGTGCTCGGTTTCACTGGGATACACTTGGTTCTTCCCCCTCAACCCACAAAACTCTTGGATCAAATGTCATTTTCCCACTGCTGTAGAATATTTTATAACTTATTTTTACAACATAGTCACTGAAAATTGTACTTATTATAGCAGTCCTTTCCTATTTTTCCAATTTCATTCAAAATGTAAGAGTGGAAGGAGGACTAAAAATTAAAGAGAGAAATACACCAACAGATTTGTCACTGATGCTTAGAGACGAGAAAACAAATGAAGGTAACACTTTTCTGTGATAGGTAAGAGGAAAAAATAAAATAAGCAAAAAACACTGGAAAAGAACAGGCAGTTTTGTTTATGTCTCTTTCATTTATGAGGTAAGATAATGTTTAAGGCTCTCAAAGTAGTATTTAAGATAACAAGTCATCTTCTAATGAGGGAAAAGACCTTCCAGGAAGAACATCAACATATATTAAAAAAAATGTGGCTGGTCACTGCATTTAAGAATATGAAGAGGATGTTTGACTTAAAAATTATTTGGGGGATCATTTTAGAGAGGGTCTTTAGTATCTTAGTAAAGATTGTAAAATTCTGTCAAAGGACATAAAGATCCATTGAGAGGCCTCAATGGGAGAAGTGACAAAATGAGATTTGCATCTAATAATTTTTTCCTAGAAATACATAACTTATAAATAAATTTAAAATCAAGTAGAGTCAAAATTAAAGAGGTTACATATAAGTAAATAAAGAAAGTTAATACAGAGAGTGAAGTGGCTATGATGTGACTTTCATATGACTTGGTTATGAAAGAATATAGAGAAACTCAAGAATAGCTCATGGTGAATGGAAATGTTATTAACAAAATGGCCAATTATGAGCAAGTAGATTTTTTCTTTAAGCACATATAGATGGGGATGGATAGTGTATTTAATTTTACATGACTAAAGTAAGAGTATCTATGGTGTATTTAGGTGAAGAATTCTAGTAGCTAATAAAAAATTGTAGGTCAGAGTGTTAAAAAGTGATAAGATTATGTAAGAATGTATTATATTAGAAGAAGGGGTTAAGGATAGGCCCTTAAAAGTACAAAATTTATACAAATAAAATGTGCTAGTATAAATTGGACAGGAAATAGAAAAAGTATATGGAAATTCAGAAGTCAAGGAAGTATAAAATTTAAAGAGAGAGAAAATAGTCAATGATGTCACATGCCATCAAGAGGTACAATTTGAAAGGATGCAGAATTGTTCATTTCATATTCCAGTTAAGAGTTCTTTCAGGGTTTAATAAAAGCAGTCTTGGTAGAACTAGGGGAATTTGAATGCATTATGTTACACTTTGAATACTTTATAGGTAACTTGTGTGTTTCACTAGGATTTATAATATTTTTCATAAAATCTTACACATGACAATATTTATTATCTTATATCTTATTCAGTTTTTAATTATAAGTGATATAATATATATCATAGTATTTCTGTTGGTACACAGAAATAAAATTAATAAAATTAAATAAATATTAATTAATTTTATTCTTCTATCACCTGTGCTTCTCTATGATGTTTGAATAAACAATAAATTTTAAATTGATATTTGGAAGGCATATATTTCTGCAGGCCTAGGTGGCAAGCTCTGAAAGAGTTTCAACAAAATCTTGCCATCTCCCCCAAGTTAGAAGACTGTCAAAATTCAGCCGGTTTCTAAACACAAAATGAAAGAAAAAAATCCAAACGTATAATAATTTGTATAATAAAAAATGTTAAAGCTATCAAGAATATCAAATTGTCCTAAGGACCTAGCTATAGGCTTAAATTTATACCCAATTGTTTGAGAAGTATAAAGTAGAAGAGTGAAACAAAGTAAAGCAATTGACATTTCAAAACAGGAAGCTCCAACCTTAATAAATAAGATCCAATCAAGCTAAGGAAACTTTATGTTGGGGATCATTGCCTATTTTTAGAATTACAAGAGTAGTAAAAAAGGACTAGAGAAAGGGGATATATGGGTACAGACATAAAGAGAGCTTGTTATCGGTGCTTTTAACAACACGATCAACAAGAAAAGATAATTTTTTTTTTATATATAAAGTGAATCTGCTCTTTTTCTTAATCTACACTTTGGAATAAGAAATATCACTAATATAAAATTCACTCAGATAAACAATGCAGTGTCATAAAAGGCACTTGTAGGAAAACCTATACTTTTAAAATAACACCCTATTTTTCATAACTTTGGGAATTAATATACACAATTATTTATAGTTAAACAGTAAGAAAAGAAAGACTGAAGGGACTATTCATAAAAATACAAATTATTCTTCTGATTTTCGTATTTCTTCTGTACTTATACTTAATCTAAGTTGATATGTAATTTTTAGGTTCCATTTCGAAACTGTGTTGGGTTTAAACTTCCAGTTGGGTATGTCTTACCCAGACGTCTCAACTACGATATTCCTCTTACAGGATGTACGACAATGAACCTGACAGAAGTATTACAAAAATAAAATAAAACACACAAACACCTAATGAAGAAAATGAAAATATCCTGAGCTGAAACAACTTTATTTCTACATGGACAATTAGTTTTCCCAATGCACATTTTAAAACATACTTAGTAAATAGAATTGTAAAATGAATAATTGAAAGGTATAGGGTAATAACTGATGACTAAATGTGACTTTCAATGGGAAAATGGTGATAAACTGATAACTGTGTTAACATTTAATAAGTTATTTAAACAAAACTAATTCTAATATGTTTAACTGCATTCAAAGAATCAAAACTGAAGCAATCAGAATTTTAATTAGGCTAAAAGATATAAATTCATTAAAAAAGATGTAATGATTTAAAGTATTTTTTTATTTCAGAATGTTAGGGGATACAGATTTATCTTTACATAATTTGTTTTTGTATAGATTGAGTCAAAGTTATATATGTAAGTCTGCCTTTCACCCAGACAGTGTCCTCTGTACCCAGTAAATGGGAATTTATCCATCTCCTCCTCCCTCACTAGCTTGATTTTCATTGAGGTTTACCTTCATCTGTGCACTTAAGTGTTGGTCAATGAGTTCCAGTTTGGTATTAAGGACATGTGTTTCTCTATTCATGTGATGTTTTACTTAGAAGAAGGGCTTCCAGTTCTATTTATGTTGTCACAGAAAATAATCACCATATCATTTTTTACAGCAGACTAATCCCATGGTATGCACATGAAAACTTTTATTAATCCATTCACATATTGGTGGGTCCTTGAGTTGTTTCCCCATCTTTATAATTGTGAGTAGTAGTGCTATAAACATTTGTAGACTGGTGTCCTTATTATAAAATGACCTTTTTTCCCTTTGAGTGTATATCCAGCAATGGAATCACTGGATCAAATGATAGTCTACGTTGAGTTCTTTGAGAGTGCTCCATACAATTTCCATTGAGGTTGTTATCAGTTTCCAGTCCCACCAACAGTGTTTAAGAGTTCCTTTCTCTCTGCCTTCACACCAGTATCTGCTGCTTTGGGACTTTGTAATATAAGGCATTCTCATTGGATCTAGGTTATATCATGTGGTTTTAATTTGCATTTCCCTAATGATTAGAGATGTTGAAGAGTTTTCCATGAGTTTGTTGGTCATTAGTGTATCTTCTTTTGAAAGGTGTCTGTTCATGTCTTTTCCCACTTTTTAATGAGGTTGTTTGGTTGTTTGTTCTTGATGATTTTCTGGGGTTCTTTGTAGATTCTGGTTATCAGTCCTTTATCAGATGCATTGCATGTGAGTATTTTCTCTCATTCTGTGGGGGGTTATTTGTTCTCTCAATTGTACCCTTGGCTTTGCTGAAGCTTTCTACCTGATTGGGTCCCCTTTGTTAATTTTGTTGTTGCTGTTATTGCCAGTGGGGTCTTTTTCTGTTAAGTTAAAATTATGTCATTAGTGTGGGCCTAATTCAATCTAACTGATGCCTTTAGAAGAAAAGGAGAGTAGGACGGATTGAGGGATACCAACGTGCATAAGCTCCAAGGGATGATCGTGTGAATGCCAGCGAGGGAAAGGGAGTGGTCTCAGAGAGAATCAACCCGCCTCAACCTTCATCATGCACCTCCAGCCTCCACAAGGGTGAAAAAAGAAATCTCTGTTGTTTAAATCACCCAGTCTTGGGATGAGGGTAGCAAGCTAATGCACTACCATTTCTTTTCATGTGTAACCCAAATGCTGTACTTGACACTTTCTGTACTTGACATTTTCTCCAGACAGAATACTGATTGGCACAATATTTAATAAGAGCATTAGGTAACAGATTATTAATATCAGGACTTAGGAATTTCTTATCTCAACTGGTTGGATTTTGAAGGCAAAAATGGTTTGGTTCCTCTTGGAAAATGGGATGTTAATAGTATATGACATACAATAGCAAAACAGTCAAATTATGATTAAGCCTAGAAGACAAGACTTTGGCAGAAGGAGCATCCTCCAAGTTTGACGAGTATAGTTTGAATGAGGAATTAGAGTTACATAGGGGCAGCGGTCACATCTTAAATGCAGAAGGTAAAAAAATAAAAAAAATGACAATCTCAGGGTTTAAAACAAGGAATAATAACAGAGTCATAGTTCTCCTAGAACTATCCTCTAATATTTCTATTTCTTGTAGCTATAGGGCTCCTGATATACCTAAGCTTCAAATGAACACCTGCTGAGTTTCAACAGATATTCAATGTTTAGCTTTAAGGTTCTCTGTGTAAAATTGACAGCATTGATTAGAAAACAGTAGAACTTTGAAAAGAGGAAAACTGTTATTTTGGTATTACTTAACCCTAGACTTCAAAAACCAATGAACCACTCTTGTTAGCAAAAGCAGCTTGTTTGCTACTGTCTTATTACATTGTCTTGAAAATACTATAAAGACATACAGAGAAAAAATCTTCTTATAACATAGAGCACATCTACATGTGCCCCACTGTCTGTCCCTGACCTGTAGGTAGACTCACATGTCAGCATATCACATGAGTGGAATATATAAAACTTAGTTACCATAATTGTTTTAAGGTTTTGACTGATTAATATTAGCTAAACCCCAGAGAGTATGAATGGGAATAGATTTTAAAGATCCTAGGCAAAGGAAGAAGCCACCACCTAATTTGAATAACTTAGCAATTTTGGATTTAATTAATTAGCTCAAGCAAATAAGAATAATTATAACTTGCCTTTATGTTGATTTACATTAAATTAAATTGAATTTCAAAACATACCTTGATATGATGTAAATGTAATGCAAAAACATAGAAATATTACAGTGAATTGATCTTGTATGATGTCAAGTATACTACTATTTACCCTGGGGGGCTCAAGGATTCTCCCTAAAGAATTAAAATATTTAAGATGTTCATGGATCAAAGATCTCAATACTGTTATGTGGTTAGTATATCAATGCTGTCCATCAACCAATATATTTATTTTGAACACGTGGATTCTACAGTAGAATGTGTATGGAAATGCAAAAATGGTCAAAAATAAAAAAAAACCTTGAAAAATAATAATGTTGGTAGGCTTACTATACCAGATATCAATCCTCCTTAGAAAGTAATGGTAATTAAAACAATATGAAATTGGTGCAATGAAAAACAGCACACTAGTGGAAAAGAATAAAGAATGAAGAAAACAATCTCACACCTTTATGACAGACTCGCAAAAAGGTGCAGTGAAGGAAAAGTTTGGATCTTAAGAAAGAAACCTTTATCGTTATCTCACATTATAAACAAAAACAGACTACAGAGAGATACAGGCCTGACTTCAAAATATAAAACAATTAAATCACAACAACTGGAGAGGGTCTTTCTCACTTTGACATAAAACATTCCTTAAACACGACATGGAGAGCACAGTAGAAATTAGTGATAGGCCACACGAGGCTTTTATTGATTCATGGCGTAAGGAACAAAGCACCTCACCATAAAGGTACGTCTCGGGGACAAGCAAACTGATGAGGGGAGCCTTGGGATCGCCCTGGCTCTCGTTCTATGATAATTTTTTGACTAAGGAACATGGAGTTCCACTTTCCCAGCACAGCCTCACTGTGCTAGGGACTTTTTATTCCACATTTGTTCTAATCACTGGTTTTGTATCTAATATCTTTTTACAAGTCGAAGGATTCTTTCTTTGTCCTTCCATAACATTCCTCATAGTTATCATCCCTGACTGCTCACTCTGTAAAGCTCCTGAGATACACACCCAAAGCAAGGAAGCGAGTGTGTGGGGGATGCCGTTTCAATGCCAGGGCCACTCAGTCTTTGCACAGTAAATCATTTTATCACATAGGAAGGATTGGAAAACTTTAGTTTGTTAAGAGCTCTCAATCCCTCCGCGTTACACAAAAGATGGCTCAGGTCTTCTAATTCAATTGTCTTGGTGGGAGAGGAAAAAAAGAAACAAAATAGATTAGGGATAAATAGGTATGTTTTTATCATTTACGTTGTGAAATATCAATCTATTCTTGCTGGCTCAAGAAAAAGTTGATTAAATAGAAGAGTAAAACAGTAAAATGTTTTCAACAAATCTTAGGACTTAAAAAAAAACACACAAAACACAAATCTGTAGTCCTTTCCGGAGTAGAAAGTTATTCATTGTTTCTCAGCTGTTATCACAGACACATATACTAATACTTTGAAAATATAAATCTAGTTTCTATCTGTCTCAATGTTTAAAAATTTTTAAAATGTGACAAAATGTTTAATTTAATGAAAAGAATCAATGGCTAAGAAAGGTATTTGGGGCCTTATTCACGTAGAGTAGTAAATGTTTTCAGTTTCTTTATTCATGTTGTAAAAACATATTTATAACCACATCACATCAACTTTCACCATAATTTTATATTCCAAGAATGATTAAACAGCTTCTGGGAGATGTAAATGTTCTAGAAAGCCTGATTTAATTTCATCCTGTATGTGTCACTAAAACTTAAACATTTTGAAGTTGTGTAAAGACTACTAAGAGGTAAAACCTACATGTGTAACACAATTTTATTTCTCCTACAGTTGAAATAGTTTGGCATAAATATATACTCAGGGTTTTGAGGAAACAACAAAATAAGCAATTTATGCTAAAAACTTTCAGCCTCAGCACTGCAGAGCATACATATCATGAATTACCTAAGACTTGATTACTTTTTCTTAAAAAATAAAGTTGGTTTGATCACTTCTCTGTGGCAGTGCTGGTGGTTTTTACCTGTCCTCATTATTTCAGAGCAGGATCCGAGCTGGAAAATTAAAAATACTTAAACCTGAGAGTTCTGAATAGCTACAGATACCATTAACACTTAAGGTTGGGTAAGAAGATGAATGGAAAATTTTAAAGACTGAAAGGATGATCACAGGGAACTTGATCTCAAGCTCTGTGAATATTTTACACAATTAATGCATTGAGAATTTGTATATGGCCCATTAACATCAATGGGTTCAAAGGTGAAGTAGCTCATTTTGTATCCTCCTGTTCAGTACAGCTTAATACAACTAAATTTAATGAGTACTTTTTCTTTCTCTGTTTAGCACCAAGATAGTAGGTTCAGATTGATAGAGAAAGAAATAAAGTATTATGTGTGTCCTTGAGAACTGTCTCTAGATCGTTAGACACATACACACACACACACACACACACAAAGCAAATGCATATGTTACTATCTGTATTTGACGCCATTTTTTGGATGTTATGTTCTGAATATATGCTCACTTCAAATTTATATGCTGAAACCCTAACACCCAATACTTGAAGATGGTGTTAATTAATTTAAAATAAGGCTATTATGGTAGGTTCTCATCCAATCTGACTTTTGTCCTCCAAAGAATTTTGGACACAAAACAGATGCCAGGATATGCATGTGCAGACGAAAGGCCGTGAGGAGGGGCAGCAGGATGGATGTCTCTTGTAAGCCTAGAGTAGGCTAGGAGAAACCAAAACTTTCATTTTGAACTTCTAGAATTTTGAGAAAATAATTTTCTCTTATTGAAAATTTCTCTTATTTAAGCCTCTCAGTGTTTTGTTATGGAAGCCCCAGCAGAGTAATACACCAGGTTACTATCTATTTCTTTTAAGGTCTTCATTTACTTAACACATAATTGGAGTACTTGAGAATGGACTTTCTACTGAGTTATCTGCCGTGTAAACTAATGCACAAACATGACATCACATCCAAAAAATGAATGTTAATGTCTAATTAGAGTGGGAAAGATAAATACTGCATAAATATAGCAGTTTTAATGAATATGAAATTTTTTATACAGTGTGTTTTGGGAATAGACAATATGACAGCTACGTAAAGTTTATAATGGAATTTTTCCCTTAAGGAGTTATTTCAAATTTATTCGATACCAAAACAAGAAGTGTAACGTAGGTCATGTCTCTCCATAATATATTCAAAAGTCAGGAAAATGTTTTCAACAAACCAGTATATTTTGCTTTTCTGCTTTCACAGATTTGTCGAGGTACAATTTACATACCAACAAATGTCTTTTTTAAAGTATTCAGATTTTTAAGTTTTGACAGCTTTGTATAGTCATGAAGCTATGAACACAAGGAGATATCAAACATAAAGTTTCTCCAAGGATTCTCTCCAATCCCTTTGTGACTGAACCAATTCCACCCACCACCTCTGGCAAAAACCACTGATGTTTTTTGTTTTTGTTTTTAAAACTACATGATTGTGTTTTAAATCTACATGTGGCTCAGTGACTAGGGCGCTGGCCACATATACCAAGGGTGGCAGTTTCAAACACAGCCCCGGCCAAACTGCAACAAAAAAACAGCCGGGTATTGTGGCAAACACCTATAGTCCCAGCTATTCTGGAGGCTGAGGCAAGAGAATTGCCTAAACCCGACAGCACTCTACCGAGGGCAACAAAGTGACACCCTATCTCTAAAAAAAAAAAGTAGAATTTAATACATAGTATGAAATTATCCCAAATTTTGCTTTCCACTGATGCAGTTATTGACAGTCAGCCAAAGTCCAAAAATGTTAAATGGAAAATTTCAGAAGTATATAATACAAAAAATTAAAATTATGTACTATTCTGAGTCATATGAGGAAATCTCTACCCATTCTGCTTCATCCCAACCAAAAACAAGTATGCATTTCACAATATCACATACACGAAGACAGAGTAAGCTAGAGTGATGAGAATATTCTGCATTTTATGAAAAGAAATACAACTTAAATACTTTGGAACCCCAAAACATTTTAAGCCTTAAAAGAGATGTAATTATGACCTGCACCACATATAGTACCATTGCTCAGATTATAGATTAACTTTTTAATTTGCTTATTCTGTACAATGACTAGAAGGAATTAAACAATGTCAGGGACAAAACTCTCTTGCCTTCTTAATGAATGAGCTTGGTTATCAGTTGATTTCCCCTTTCTTGTACTGCTTTGCTTAGACTAGATGACAGAAAACCCATGACTATTTCTCCCTCTGTAAAACATGTTAAATGTTTCTTTCTGAAAAAGAAACACTGCTTACAACCAAGCAAATTGCTATACCAATGACCCAACCTTGTATGAAAATATAATTCTGCCAAAATCTCCCCTGTCTCTGCTAAATATGCAAAAACCTTAACTGTGATGCTCCAGAACACTAACTCCACTCCTTTGAAGTTGGTGTTTCTGGGTGGGGGTGATTCTCAAACTTTCTGCTTGAACATACTTTTTCTTTTTTCCTTGCAGCTTTTGGCAGGGGCTGGGTTTGAACCCACCACCTCTGGCATATGGGGCCAGCTTCCTACTCCTTTGAGCCATAGGCACTGCCCTGGAACATACTTTTTTAAAAACTAGATTATGACCCTGTTGATTATTTAGGTTGACAATTTAAAAAATAAGGGAAAGGACAAGAATCCAAACAGAAGATCTAGAGGATTGTGCAGAGCATAAGGAGGAAAATACTAGCAAAGTGGGTAAATATTTCCAAAGTCCAAGGAAATAAGAGTTTTAAGGAAGGAGTGAAAGGTGAACAGAGCTCAAGCTGTAAAGACCAAGCTGACTCCATAAACTAAGTCCATCTTATTCCTCAGCCTTCATTATGCAGTTCCATATCCAAAGCATTAGGTAACTTACTCCCTCCCCCGCCCCACGTCC